>JAGDQP010007091.1:0-36765 GCA_022664845.1 Lepisma saccharinum
TTGAAAAAAACGGGGGTCGAATATTCAATACTTTCGGAGCTATAGGCTGCCGAAAGCGTGGAAAATGAACTTCAGAGCTGATTACGTCGCATACGAAAAATCAGAGAGTAATCGGCTCAGAAAATAATAGAGAAAAAAGGATAGTGATAGATCAATGGAAACATTGAAACTAGATTGATTTATTATTATCTTAAAGAACAAACACAAACACATGGTTTACTTTCTGATTCTAGCTAGTAATGCGTTTTTCTCCAACCCAAGAAGAATCGCTGATTGAGTTCTGTAAATAGTTGAAGCTATCATTTTAGTTGAAAAGCACGGTGCTGACTGGAGTTCCAACCCGGATCGTCAGATTGAAATGTCAAGACGGAACCACTGCACTACACCTTTCACTTTTAAAAATCTACGCAACACATGTTACTTTTGTTCTGTGTTAAAGAAGTACAAGAAAGCTGGACGCTTCAGGTCAATGACTTCTTCGTATTTGCACTGTTAACACACATATACTTTATTTTGTTTCTCGTCACAATGTGTGTGAACCTATTGTTTCTCATCAATCACACCAGGTAAATATAGGTTTGGTGCAATGAACTTAGGCTCTGGCCATCCTCTTACTCCAATCCTTTCCCCTACCATTTGCCAGCCTGAGTTATAGATGCCAGAGCCAAAGAATATAAATAATTCAAATTCTTAATATGGAGTCAACTTTGTTGGCCGCTCGGTCTGAGGCGTCAGCCTAGAAAGTCTAGGGATCCGGATTCTAATTTCGACTGGGGCACAGATGTTTGTGGATTTTAGAAACTTAGCAGCTCAAGACGGACCGAAGTCATCAATTACTAAAATGACCCGAAAATAAAGTTTACCAAAGGTAACTGCTAGTGCCTTTTCTCTCCCAGGCATATAACGAAAATATTTTATATTTCTCAATCCGATTATCGTCCCAAATTAAAATTTTCATGCTATCTGTAGGGAGATATGACCAATATATAAGATTTTTAAAAGTAACATTTCTACTTGTTCGATTTTAAGAAAATCAAGTTGATAAGTTTCGAGATACAAAACTTTGCGCAACCGTGTCAATTATCACAACAAATGAATGGTTATTACAAGAGTTTTAAAATAAGCCTTCTCCGAAACATTTAAGCATCACCCATTTCTGAGTATTTTGTAAACTAAAAACACGGAACATTTAACTTTTTAAATGTTCATAGAACAAAAACCAGTGAGTCGAAAAATCTAAAAAGATATAATTTTTAATATTCTCAACTGGTACTCGCAATAACCCAAAAATAATAGAAATCTGAGAGGGTGAGATAGAATTTTATTAAAAGATGTGTTGACTTCACATGGAATGGCCCTACCATAAATAATGGGATTCCACAAGTCTCTCTCCTAGAACTCCTCTTGTTTAATATATTAGATTATTGCAAAGAAATATTGATACAAGTGGCCAAATTGGTATTGTCAAAACTAAATTTCTGAGTTTCACTAACAAACCATAGTATGATGTAAGTTCATGAATGTGCATAATGCAGAAATACACAAGATAGAAAATGAACATTTTGATTGTTCGAAATATATGATCTGACGGTTATACGTTCTGACGCTTCAGAATTTAGACTTTCTGTCGCTTTTATAATACATTCCGACGTTTCTTAGTTATACGTTCTGATGGTTATATGTTCTGACGTTTCACTATTTATACGATTTATCCCATTTCGTAGACCTTCTGTCGCAGATGGTATATACATTCTGACGCATTTCAGAGTTATATGTTCTGATTGTTATACGTTTTGACCTGTACCCGTATTAATGATTAAGCCATTACTTGCGACTCCACATTAATCTTAAATTCTCATACTGATGTAAATTACTTATTGCAGAATGCCAAAACTAATTGGGTTTATTTTTAACCAGGGTATGATTTTAATGAAACAAATACTTTCTCAACTTTGTACAAATGTTGGTAAAATACAAATTAGAATATACTTCCAGTGTTTGGAATGATTTATCTAAAACTTCAAATAATAGTCTCGAAGGTGTACAAAGGAGCTTTCTTAGATTATTAGGTGCCATATTCCATTTATTGTATTCTTTACATTATCAATTTTGGTGTGACTTTTTCGTTGAATCGTTAGACTTAAAAAGGAAAATTCTTGTTTCCAAAATTTTAACCAAAATCGCATCTAATGTAATACAATGTACCAACTTCATTGATAACCTGAACTTTATAGTACCAGTCTTCCAAATGACTTGCCACCGCTATCTGACTACATCTGGCAGAGGAGGCAATTTTCTCAAGCGTTTGATTTGTGATTATGAGTCTACTTTTTACATTTATAGTGCTTTTATTTTGTGTACTCTTCTTGTGTAATTATTTCCATGTATCAAGTAGTATCTATAGTTTTGCCTTATGATTGGGGCTACCTTTGAACACTTTAATAAAACACATTACATTATTATATTTATTATTGTTATTATTATTGTGCTTTCGTTTTACATTTGGTAATATTAGAAATTTCAACATTTATTTGAGTTGCATTAAACTGTCGGTCTAATTCTTAAGACTTCAACTTCTTCGGATGGAAGGAAATGGTAAACCACCATAACTTCACTTTGGCCTGGGACCTTCGGGTCAGAACTTGCCTTAGGACACAACACCCATCATCTTATTTGTGTAATGTTTCATATGAATGAACATATATTTGTATTCTTAGTTGCAGATAGTACTAATGATAGTGCAGATGTTTCAGCAAGCGAAGAGAATAATTCTTCTTCATTTGTTTGAACAGATATTAATGTTCTAATGGTGAGCTTCTGACGGAGTTAACAATCTTCCCTACTCTGTCCACAACGATGAGAAACATGATGCTAATTAATCTTATTCCGAGATGACCTTAAATATCAAATCAGCTGCTTCAGTATGTTTGATTAATTTATCTTGGTGTGATATCTAAAGTTTATCCCCTAATACTACTGAGTAAAAGAGGAACTCTTAAAATAAAGCAAGATGTATTCATTCAGGCAACTTGTCTACACTATTCACAACGTGTACTTCATTGTTCGGAACACCAATATAATCTCATTTACTAAGCATGATTAATGCTTCTTTATGGTACTTAATATTCAGTATACTGTTTCATATTTACTACAAGAAAGTATCATATGATGTCTCACATCATAAATTATTCAAATGTTCTGTTATAAATTCATTAATAATATGTACTTATTGCCCTCAGCATCTAATATCATAACATCCACCTTCTCTCCTGAAAATCTGCAACAACCCATTTTAACCTAACAACTGGATATAATAAAATATAATTATGTCACACAAAAATTACAATACATACAATTGAATGTATTGTTGGTTAGTTCCAATGATCTTAGCGAACGAAACCTTATATATAACACGATGAAATTCATGTAGATAACTAATCTAACATATCCTCTTTCGTTCATAAAACATCCTGTGAGTGAATAAATGGGATCAATATTCTTCAATAACCTTCACAATCTGACACCGATCGAACCGCTCGCGTTTGGTTTTTTAGGGGGTCAATTTGGACCTTTGTTGACGTTCATGCTTATTTTTCTTCCCATATAGAATATGGGAACATAGATTATTATTTGTTCAACTTGTTTTAAATATCAATGTACTGTTCTGTATTTATTTTTCTTTAGTATTCCCGTTAAAACTATTTAAACATTCGATGATACTGCAAAATCGGTAATCCGGTACAGCCATGGTCCATAACGTGTCAGATTAAAGATAGCCGCCTACTGTAATATGTTTTCTATTTAAGCTCTCATCTATGCTTCGTATATTTTTAATTTTTATCAGTAATCGTTTCACACATTTTACAAGGAAGTAACTAAATGAACATCTAGAAACGAACATGCGATTTTTCACGTATTTAAAAAATAGGTACTGCCAAACGAAGTTACTTGAGATACAAGGAGTGACGAAACAAAAGTGTCGTATTTTGAAATTGTGTTTTGGCTACACTGTTGGTCGTCAAGGCTTAGTGTCATTTCCCAAGGGTGAACAAAGGCGATAAATAATTTTCACCCAATTACTACTTCATAGTTAGGTTGATATGAGAAAAGAAAACATGTTGTTGGTTAATCGATTTTCATGTGCTTTAGAAATATACCCGATGTGAGTACAGGTTTTATTGTACTTATTTCTTTCCGTGTATATCTTTTAAATAAAATTTGTATTTTCGTATCTAAGTAGGTGTGTATTAAATTTCTTCAAGTTGGCTAAACTTGTAACATTGTACGAAAATTAATTTGCGAGTTCATCATTTAGCAGCTGTCTCAATGTACCCTAACCCACTGGATAACTCGAAACTAGTGGTGTATAATTTATTTTCCTATCTATGTAGGTGTGCATTAAATTTCTCCAAGCTGGCTTAACTTGTGACATTGTACGAAAATTTTCCAGTACATCATTTACCTACTGTCTCAATGCACACCAACCCACTGAATAACTTGAAACTAGTGATGTAAAATTTCCGAAAAAAATAAGCGGCGGCAAAAACAACAACAGGAAAACATATTTTTTCCCCAATGTTTTTCGTGCAACTTTGGAAAAAAATTAATTTGCCATTTTGGGAAAGTTAACATAATTTGATCATTAATAAATAGTTAAAATGTTAGTTTTTAGTACATATATACATTTTGAATTATAAAATCTGCATTGCAATCCGCAGAAACAATACTGAGTTCATTCGATTCCAGCTGGCAGTCAATGCCATATATTGCATTGCAATGGAACAATCTAATGCAGCGGAAAAGATGTTATCTTTCTTGCTCCATCTTAATAACCTTTCTAAACGTAAATATAAAAACAATATATATTTTACGAAAATTCGAGAATAGTCGCATTTTATGTATGGAAATTCTTTCTTATAAATATATTAACCTGTTCGAAATTCAAGGTGAAGTATGAGTAGTATATGAAAGCTACTAATAACTTATTTTGTAACTTATTACTTATTATTCCAAGAAAATGAGTTTCATATTTAATTTCAGTACTCTCTGAATACTTTTGGAGCTCTTTTGTACGGAGGAAACAAAAATTTTGTATATGAAACTACATTTTATTGCTGTATCCTGTCATTCTATTCATTGCCCAATTATTCCAGAAAACAAAATTAATTCTTTTTTATTACTATCGCACAATAAATTATTGTCACTTCATTATTGTGTAAAGAAATTTCAGGCGGATATTTGTTATATACTCACCTATATTTACACTAGCTCATATGGTTTACTAGGAATCCAGAGCAGAAAGGCAAAATGCATAGAGGTGAGTTCTACAAATGTAGCGGTTAGAGGATAAAGGTGTCATGTTACATTTTTCGAATAAAAAAAAATTGTTCTGGTGGTAGATTAGAGTGTTATGTGTTATTCTTATTCTACAACAACACCCCATTTAAGTTATTCCCCGTCTGAATAAAGAGATTCAGAAACAATGAAGGGGATATGATACACAAACAAGCGAGTTTGTTTGTAGAGGAAGGTGGAAGAAAAACTGTAACATGACACCTTTATCCTCTAACCGCTTCAAATCTTTGTTACGAATTGTTCAGAAGTTGTAAGAACCTTGCATTCGCATTATTATTAAATAAGCTTGGTGGAAAATACAAAATATCTGCTAAGTAGTGAATATTTGTGATGAAATAGAAAAAAAACAAAACAATTTTGTCAATCAAACGACTTTCTTTTTTGCCTCATGAAATAGAATCCCGCTTTTTTCTCCAAAATTATCGTGTTTTTTTCGCGGCCTGTATATGACTACTTAAAACATTCGGTTTTCATTGTTTTGAAGAATATATACAAGTATCTGTAGCGCCTGTATAATGGGTTATGAAACTACACATGCAAACTAAAGTTCCGCATGCATCAGTTCCGAAAAATATGAAATAGTTTCGTAACTGTGTTAACCTAAAAGTTAAATGCCTCACGTAATTCCGTTTAACGATGTTATTATTTTTTTAACAGAAGCACTGTGAGTCATAGTAAGTGACAACAGTCCTATTAATATTACCATTCTGTAGACTTTATCGGGATTTATAGTGTTCTATGAATATTGAAATAAATCAATGACTTTTACACTTCTCACTGATTCACGCTCATACGATTCAAATATTAAATTCACAAGTAACGCTGGTCACAAAAAATCTTCATGTTTTCAAAATTGTGATCATGAATTAACAAGTCACCATACTTTAAGTAGGTTCACCGTTCCTTGCAGAATACTGATTTTTTCTTTGAATTTGTATTTAAGGTATTTAGGCATCTAAGGCTCAGACCTTGATAGGCGAAAGAAAAGGTGTCGACCAGGACTTACGTTAAAGGTACCATCCCGGCATTTGTCTTGTGTGACTAATAAAAAGCCCTGAAAAACCCTTAGTCAGAGTGTGAGGCCGCTGGGATTGAACCAACGACCTACCAAATGCTAAGCCAATGCTCTTCCACTGAGCACGGCCGCTTGGTGCAAAATACCGAGCAATGTGTTGTTGATTCATGAGTTTGTAAGAAACATGAAAATCGTGGCACAGCAATTGTGAGAAAGCAGTTTGAATGAAATTGTAATGCACAGAATGAAACAAGTTCCATGCAAGAAGACTACATACCTATAGAAAGATATTGATTATAAGGAATTTTGAACATTTTTTTTTCAATTAAGGCAATCAGTGTTTATTCACGGGACTGATTTGCTTAGTTTTGCCAACACTGCATTTATAAAATTCTCAGACTTCGATTTGTGAAAAGAAATGTATCGGCAACAACCATATCTACACAAATGTTAAGAAAGAGAAACCTGCAGTTGATAGACATCTGTTGAAATATACATACTTTCGATATATGCCAAAGTATAATAAAAGCTATGATGTGCTTATATGGTTTAGAACTATTTAAAAGTTCAATTTTAAAAAAAATAAATATACTCACAAATTGTGTCTTTGAAGATGCTACTGACATTTTCAAAACAGTTCTCAAATTCCAAATTGGACGAAGAATTCGCCCCACGTACAAATATAAACCATTATGCTTTGAAGAATATAGAAGGGGTAATCCAGAATCAGCAGGCAACTGAGAGGGAACAGAAGATGGTGTCTGCGCGGAGGATGGTGCGGGTACCGACTCAGGTGAAAATCCTGCAAAATAATCAAACGTTAGATTTCAATAAGGTAACTAAGGCCCTTTTCAGTATATTCTTTCTCCAATGCTGTTTTTTGTTTTACTAATTTCTAGTATATCATGATATTTTTTACCATATTACATTAACAGAAATGAAACAAATTTATGGTTGCATAGATAACCACAGAAAGCACAGTAGCAAAAGACAAACGCAAAGAAAGGTTCTACTTTGATGCACTTCAAGAACGAGAAACTACAACGGCATTACAATCGACTCAATTATTAATGTAAGGCAATCATGTACTTACTGAACTGCATTAATACATCTTTGATATTTCAAACTGTTTTCTTCAGGATAACTGTCTCAGTCGTGATGCACATATTACGGAAGTCTAGGTACACCCTATTCCAAAAAGGATGATGTCATTGATTATGGCAATTTTCAGCTGAAAATTATCTAAATCCAACTTCGGGTATCTTCGGAAACAGTAAACAAAAGTTGCTAGGTTCGAGCCCTGTAAGGGAGAATGAACCTTTGCATTTGAAATAAAGATATACATATGTCTTTTCTCTTCTTTTAAATTAAATAAGATACGTTGAAATGTTATTAAGTGTACAAAAGTGTAACATTCATTAAAATACGCATTGATACAGTATTTCGAAACCATCCATACATCTAAGCACGTGATAGTTTTGTCACCTACGTTTCCATACGTAAACGCTCATTTGCAATGAAAGTGAAGACAACAAATTTAGTTCTCGCATTCATAGTACAGCAAACAAGAGAAAGGAGAGAAAAGCAACGGCATTTGCAACGTATATAAATGTCATTGTCTTGAACACCGAAAATTCTGTCATGTATCTTTAGAACGGATTCTATCAGAAAGAAGTAAATAGAAGTGTTCATTTTAGCTCAGTGGTAGAGCGTGTGGTTTCTAATCGTGAGTTCGTGGCTTCGAATCCCGTTCTTCAAAATTTATTTTTATATATTGATATATTCCTTAAAGCATAAATAATTAGATAAAATAATAATAATCAACTTAATATATATTTATGAAAGCATTTCAGGACATAAATAATTAAGTAAATGTTGTTATATCCAAAGTCGGACCAAGGTGTATACTGATACACCAAACTATCCCGAAAGCTCATGATTCTCACAAACGATAAGTTACTAAGATACTAAACTGTTCTTCAGCAAGAAAGACAGAAGTTCTTTCCATGGGTCTGAAATGCTTTCTCTCTCTCTCTCTCTCGCTCGCTCGTTCTTTCTTGCTGGTAAATTCTATACTTTTGTCATCCGATGAAGGAACGTTATTATTGACTTATTAACTTTAGGGAAAATACTTGACCTGACCAAGGCTCGAAATCACGTTCCTGTAGTATTGGTCTAGAAAGAAAAGGTGTTAAACACCATATACTTTTACAACTAGAGAAACGATGGCAAGATTTGTTTTATTAAAACACCAGCAGATTGAGTTACGCTAAGTGGATCATTTTATACATTAGTGGTTTTAGTTAAGGAAGATTAAATGGGATTTATTTCCGTCTCTTGTTTTCGTAACAGAACAAGCCTGTGGATGCTTTTCTAGGTTTAAATCTAGAATGTATATTTTATACGTGTAAAGTTAGTATAACAATTATCTTTGTTTATTGAAACAACTTTTCTTATTTATGAAAACTATTATTATATTTATTATATTCCTTGTGCCATTTTAAGATTCCTTGCGCGAATGTTAATGAAATGTTCCACACAAGGGACGTGAGTTACAAGACAGTAAGTAAATCTGGTTACAACCGTTGAGATAAAGGTGCCTAATTTTATTTCAAGTGCCTACACTCTACTGACGTGCCCTGCAATAGACCGATCACATGCCAGTTTCCTGTTGTTAGTTTTTTTTTGCTGTTCATAGCTTAGAGCAATGCTGATCATGGATAGACGTTTCGCATTGTGGGAGTTAGAGGGCTATACTGCAACTGCAAGCTGGGAGACGAATCAGTATTCCGGCGGCTACAGCCAGGCTATGGATTCGGCAATATCGTACTACAGGTCAGACTGGCAATTTACCATCGCTTGGTCGTCGCCATGTGTCTACCGAGGTGAAAGTTGCGAGATTAGTAAATAAATCACGGTTAGACCCATTAAGGGAAGGTCCCCACTTTCCTGATAGTATGTAAAGAGCGCTCCGAAGGCTTCGTCAGGGTGGATTACATGGCCGTGTTGCTGAAGTGAAGTAAAACTCTCAGACGAACACAAAATTTACCGTTTCGCATTTACACATGCGAATGTGAATCGCAACTGGAGAAACGTAACTTTCTCAGATAAATCCATATTCAAAACATCAAATTAGGGGCGCCGTTTTGTGTATCGTCCGAGGGGCACCCGATATGAGTATCGATGCTTGCAATCGCAGTGGTTGTGTGTCTGTTTCATGTTGGGGTTATTTCTCCAGTCACGGTGCAAGACAGCTACACAAAAATTGAGAGGCACCTGGGCTGACCTCAGTACTTAACCATCATGAGTAACATCTTGGTGCTATCAGTACGAGTACTTCAGTCTCTTGGTGTTATTCGCTACCAGCAAGACCAGTCCCCAATACATACTTCCCGTGTGGTTCAAGAATGGTTCGCAGGGCGGCTTGAGATTAATTTAATTGACTGGCCGCCTTGTGAAGCAGACCTCAATCGCATCGAAATAAGCGGGCAGAGATGAAGCGTACTCTAAGACACAGTTGGCTTGGGGCAGATCAACAAACAACTCGGGATGACCTTTGTAAATGTGTGTTGTCCTGGCCCCTCGACCAAGAGATATTAAAAAAAAATATTATTCCATTCGTTTGTGCTGATTTGTTCTGCAGTATCTCGATTTGTTCTGCAATCGCTTCAGAATTAAAGGTACCCATGTGTGTGTGGGGGGGGGGAGTAAGGAGGACATCATTCTAGCCCTCCTGCTTACAACGTCGAGTCGCTCGGTTATCGAAATATCGTCCGGCAGAAGTAGGTCAGAACCGAGATTTGTCGTCTATTTTTTTTTCACTTGTGTTAATGAAGAGACATTTAACACAAAATTGCCTGGTGACGCGAGTTCACCCTTGGCCATTTTTTTCCACAGCGACATTTCATGTTTTCGTTTGCTTTTTGATACTGTTCTCAAATGTATAGTACTTTGTATTGAATAAAACAATAATTCCTGTTTCGAATGTACTAAATTTTGTTTCTACTTGTTTCAAAGAAGAAGAATATTTGGGAAGAGGACAAGGAAAATAAAAACAATGAAAGATAAATGTTTGTTTAGTTGGAAATTCGGTTGTGACGAGAACGGGGAGAAGTTAATTACAAGTGGACTGAACAGAATTCAAAGTATTATTAGTTGCAGTAAAGTGTACAATGACGATTTGCACATTGACCTTAAAAAAAACTATCTGAAAACCAGGACTTAACAGTGAAGTGTCATAAAAGTTGTGTGTCAACATATACATCATCAACCCAACTAGCCAGACACCGAAAGAGACATTCTCAGGGATCATCAACAGCGGTTTCTCCCTAACAGACAAGAATAAATTGAAAAAAAAAAAAACATTTTCATTCGAGGAACACTGCTTATTTTGTTCAGAGGAATGTTGTGTTGTGAAAGATCAAAAACATCCCTCACGTTGGCGGCCTGCCTATGTGTACAGGGAAATAGATGCAATAGATAAAATAAAATCTTTTAGGGACTGTATTCTTAAAGTATGCGACTTAAGAAAAGATGAATGGGCAAGTGCAGTTAAATTACGTGTGATTGGTGTTCTCAGTGACCTGCATGCTGCAGCTGCAAGGTACCATGTAGACTGTAAAGCAAATTTTATGCCACCAAAGTCTGTAGAAAATGCATCGCGACCCTAAATATTAGAAAATATTTGCGATTCAGCGTTAGAATTTGCAATTAATTATATGTAAAGCAATATATCAGGTATTTGGAATAGTATTCAATTACTCCGATTATATCAGTAAAATGGTGGGAAAGAATTATCTCGGAAACATTTAATTGAGAATCTATCAAGTAGGTTCGGTTCAGATATTCGCGTTCTTAACTCACCGGGCATAGCATGTGTCGTATTATTCCGTGGCACTGCAGTGAAAGTTCTTAAAATTGTGGACGGGAATGAGGACGATCTGGATACAGCAATCAAGAAAGTATATAGGAAAGTTGTAAGTGATATAAAAGCAATCCCAAAGGAATTATCTGAGTATAAAGCTAATATTAAAATAGACATTGCAGAAAATGAAGTAAGTAAGACTTTACTAGAACTTCTATCAAATGTGTTTGAGAAATTCAATCAGTCACTTCCAGCAATTTTGATAGCATCTATTGTAACGAGCGTGATAAAAATCTAACCTACGAATTTACAAATCTCTTTAGGTGTACTACTTCGAGACTCAAAGTTAATTAACAAATTAGGAGTTACGTGCTCTTACGATGAGGTCCTCAGGTTCAAGAAGTCTTCTGCAAGGACAAGGAAGAGATGACTGATTCAGGCATCTTTGATTCATCTTAAGGTTTGGTGCAAATTGTTGCGAATAATTTTGGCGCAGATATATCATCACAGAACGGGAGACTAACCACCATTTCACTTGCAATACTCCTGACCCAAGCAGAGAATTATAAAAACGATGTACCCAGATTGAAAACTTTCAAACGCATAAAAAAGGAGGAAATGTCTAAAGTAAGCTCATACCGCGTTTCAATTAACAGATACTATGGTCCAAAGAATGCCAGCATGCCTAAGAGAGATGCACTTAAATCTGTAGTTTCCCTGAAAGTTCTCTGTCAGAATGTACTAATTTGTCGAGGAGCTTGAGTTCAGTTTCCTCCAAAATGTTACAAACAACCAAAATTGCCCTGATTACAATGGATTACTGTCTTCTGTGGTGAACATAACGAAGCTGTTAAAAACAAAACAACAGCAATATATCTCACTCTCATCGACATGACACCAACTGATCCAGACACTATTTTCACGCCATTAATCTACAACCAAGAACTAACTATGAAAACTGGCCAAGATTTTGTACTTTTCACATGCGATCTACAGCTCTACCGTGATGCAGTAAATGTGAAATGGTCATATGAAGATAGGTTTGCAAATGTAATATTAAGACTTGGTGGAATGCACACTATCATGTCATTTGTTGGTTCTATTGGCACCTTAATACAAGAAAGTGGTATCACAGAAATATTAAGTGACGTTTTTGCAGGTGTCCCTAAAATGATGATTGGTAAACATTTCCACAAAATATTCGGGTCCTGCGTCTACTGGCTGAAGAGTTGCTTAGAAAAACACTTTCAGAGTGTCAGGAGATAACAAACAAAAATTGTGTTTACTGTGATGAAGTTTTTAAGAGTTGAAAGAGGAGAATGGACTCTGCACCTTCATGCTCTGAGAGAAATTAAACCATTTTCGCTGCTGGGCATCTGCATTATGCTCGACATGCAACATACTATCTTCCAGCAATGGAAGCACTCCGTCGACACGTTCTGAAATACTTCATAGAAAACCAGCACGTAATGAGACATAATGCTGGTATCTGGAATGGTATTTGGAGCGACATGTATATCGAGACAACTTTTATGAGATATGAACATGGAAAAAAAGGTATAATTGGCATTACTTTGAAGCCTGAGACATTAAAAACATGGACACTTAGTCTTCACAACTGTTCCCAGATAGAGAAAGATTTATTTGAAATGGCTGATAATAAACAAGAATTAATTCAAATGACACACAAAGAAGAAGGAAAGAACAGAATTATTTGTGATGGCAAGGATCGCAAGGGAATTCGTGAGAAGTTGGATATGTGCATTGACCCTCTAGATCAGCAGCAACACAGAAAGGGATTAGTAACCTTAGTGACTGGAAGAATTGCCAGCTCAGGCGTAAATGTTCATAATGCTTTATCAATAGGAAAGAAACAAAATGAAGATTTTGAAAGCAATTAGCCCGAGGGTTTTCATAAGACAATTTCGAAGAAAGTAAAAACTTTGGCTGTGTAGGAAAAAGACGTGTGCATCAATGGAAAAAGCTTTAGATCGAAACATAATCTACTCAATGATCATTGGAATTCAGGCAAGTGCACGAGATATAGACATTATTGATGCCTTGAATCATGAGCTGGTTCTTTTTTCTGTATCTATGTTTGATGAGAATGGAGAAATGCGAATATCGAAAACAAAATCAATTCTTAACAGACTTCTGAAAGTCACTATACCTGCAAGATTAACCGCTCAATCCAATGTGACCATCGTTGATAATGTTGCTCTTTTATGGACTCTCCATTGGCCTAACCATGGAACAGTGAAGGATTTAATCTTAAATCTAAAAGAATGCATAAAAGCCAAGTTTTTAAATAGGTGATGTGTACCTAATATTTGACAGACACTACGATTACAGTCCAAAATCTGCAACAAGAAGAAGTATACCTACCTCGTCAACCAGAGTACATAAGTTGCAACAAAATACACCAATTCCAGCACAAAAAATTGTAGTGACAGTGACAAAAAACAAACAACAACTGATTGAACTTATATGTGAAAAACTGTGAAATGATAAGTTCTTCTTTGAGGTTGTATTAGGTGACAAGAAAATCGTTAATACAGTCCAGATAGTATGCCTCTCGAAATATTTTCAGACGGTGCAATGAGACTTCGACAGGGCAAATAAATAATCCATGAAGAAGCTGATATAACCATTGTGGAGCAAATGCTTGTAGTTGCAAAAGAACAAAGGAGTATAATCACTTTAGTATAAGATGACACTGACGTTTTCCTACTACTCTTGTACTACTACCAGAAAAAGAATATAGCGAACTGTGTACTGATGGAGTCTCCAGTTCCAGACAGATTAATAGTTGATATTGGTAATACAGTACAAAAACACACACAAATCGTCTCTGAACTTCTACCAGCACATGCTCTATCTGGGTGTGACACTGTAGCATGTCTTTATCACAGGTAAAAGTATAATGTTAAGGGTAGTTCGCTCCGGATTGTAACTTTCATTAATAGGGGACCTGAATGCGCCATTTGACAAAGTTCTACAACAGGCAACACAATTTGTTTCTGAATACTACGGCTAACAGAACTGCAATAGAATTTCTGATGTTCGTGTGAAAGTTTGGGCCAGTAAAGCTAGTAAAGGGTTTTCTCTTCCTCCAAGTCTATGTTCACTTCCACCAACCAACGAATCATTTACTGAAAATGTTAAAAGAGCACATTACCAGGTGTATCTCTGAAAATCAGCAGGAATAAGCAATCTAAAATGTCTATATCCTGTGGATTATGGGTGGGTAAAGAACGAGTTGAACGGAACACTGATACCAATTACAATCCCTCCTGGAGTTCCTTATGCCCTGACTCAATTTTGAAATTTGTGAAATACGGTTGTTCTAAAGGAAATATATGCCGATCATCAACATGCCGCTGCTATGTTAGAAGAATGACTTGCACTTTGTTCTGTACTTGCAGTGATTTAGGTTTAGAATGTTTGAATTTTCATTAATAGAAAGTCATTCATTAAATCCTAAGACTTTTCAGTTCTTATATATGATTGAGTTATAACCAATGTTATTTCTTATTTTTTTATATACTGGTGTAGAACAATTCAACATCATTAGTGAAATATGCATATTTAAAAAAAATAGCAAAAATTTCCGAATCGTAATTTGCTTTGCCTTTACTTGCTTAACTTGTACTATAGAGTCTCAATTGTTTTATGCATATAACGTGTTCTTAATGGGAATCACATTTGGGTAAATCTTTTCTGCTTGCCAGTTTGATACCCTGTGTTTTAACAAATATTATGTACTGAAATGTCATACAACATTCTATATCACTCATATTTCTTTACCTATACCTTTGAAGTGAAAATAGAAAACGACCTCAGCATTTTGCATGTATATTCTTCATACTTTATACTTGTTGTAAGTTTGTTCTACATTAGATGTACTTGTAAGTTTGTAACCCTGTTCACATTGAATGATATGATATCATCCACAATTTTTTTCTCTGGTTTAACATCACTATGTTTGAAGTGAATAGTGAAAAGAAACCATAGTTATTATATGCAGTATTCCTAATGGCATTGATATTGAGTTGATTTTTTTCACTTGTGAGTTAGATACCCTGCTGTTTTAAGATATGGTATAATCATATGACGTCATCCATATTTCTATATTGTTTAACACCATATCTTCATGTAAATGGAGAAAAGAAACTATGACTATTACATGACGTATTCTTAACGGAATTCAGACTGAAATGATTTTTTTGTTTCAACTTTTGATACACTGTTCACTTCTATAAAGAGTGATATGATGACATCCACCTTTCTCTATGATTTATTATGATTATCTATGGTTTCAAAGGAGGAATAAAACTATGGCTTTTATATTTAAAAAGTATTCTTTACTATCTTTAACATTGTACATTTGATTCACAATGAATTTATTTGCAAGTTTGATATCCCTTTTTTTTTTTCAAATGCCCAATAGTGACACGATGTCACCCGCCGTTTTCTGTTTTCTTATTTATGACCCTAACTTCGAAGTGGAATGATTAAAAATAACTATAGACAAGAAAACCAAACTGACGGGAAAAAAATATCATCTGCCGGACTAAGTAAGCTCATTTGTTTGTGCTGCTACGTTTCCATGTTTCAACATTTTTCTACAATCATTTCCGAAATAATGGAACTTCGATGCGGAGGGGCAAGACGACGTGGTTCTAGTCCCCAACTTTTAACGCCGAGTCGCTGTCCTTGATGTGAAGTCGTTTGCGTTCCAACGCTGTTGAATTTCAATACTTCTTCTACTATTTTTCCTAGATAATGGAGCTTTTCCACGAAAATATGTTTATATAATTAATTTGCAAGGTTTTTAGAACACAATTCTAATTGCAGTAAATCTAGCAATGTTGCCAACTAGTCAATGCAGGAGAATCGTGCGCCTCTCTTACATGAACCGATTTTTTTTTCAGCTCGATCGTGCGGCGTTGCTTTCTGAAGGAGTGCCTTAAGAGCACAAAAGTCCTGGAAACTGTTATGGAAACTCTCATTCGGCTACTTCCTATTCGGTATCAAAGGTGCATTCACAACTAAATATTTTATTTTATTTCTCGTATAATCTCACTCTCGAACCAAAACTTGACTGGAAGATAAAGGAAAAAAAAAATATAGACTCATGGTAAGAGCTATTAGTAAAATTAATTCTATTACTTATGTTATTTTCAGTCACGTTCTTACGATTTTCCCAACTTTAGGGAAAAGAGTATAATTAAAGGAGACAATATTAAGTTGTTAATGCAGTTCTGATATTTAAATATATCTAGTGAAAAGCAGATCCCATGAAGAGTGTCGCTTTTGCGAAACTCCTCTCCCTCCACTTCTCCTCCTATAACCATATTTTGATGTACTAAGTACGATCCAGTATTATTTTAACAAAGTTACAAGGCTTATGAAAACAAACAAAATAATTCAACCATTCACTAACGTAACTAATAAACTCTGTGCACTCCCTCATACTATTCAATTGCGAGCTTTTACTCGTTAAAAAAAATCTTGAATATAGACTCTTTTATAATAAAACAATTTAATTCTGTGTTATTAATATTATCGTTACAATGAAGCATCTATGCTGCTTCCGTTAATGCTATTTATTGTGCCCTCATGTACATTGACACGAAACTTTAGTAATAATAGGTTGGTGCGAATAAATGTCCTCTTTGACGTCTGACGGGGAACTCACTAATACAACACAGGGATTGATTGAGGTCACAAGTCAAGCGTCACAAACTCCGTGTAGGTCCAGCAAACAGGCTGAAGTAGCCACACAATCATGAAGCAATGTGTTATTGAACAGGATCGTGTGAAAGTGAACCACTTGCGAGTAATGTTTTTGTTTATGAATTCAAACTGGGACATTCTCCAGCAAGCAACAAGAAACATTAACAGTGGGTTAGGGACATAAATACTGAATGAATACATCATTCGCCGTTGGTTTAACAAATTTCATGATGATGAAACAACATTGCAAAATGAGCCTCGTGGGTACCAACCAACATCATGTTCGGGTAAAGACCTGTAATAACCTTTATTTTAGGGTAAAGACCTGTAATAACCAAATATTAACATATGTTTTTTTTAAATATATATGTATATAGAAATATGTAAAAGTAACAATGGAATGCTGTATTGTCACCCAACTTACGTCGCTGTGCAAAATTTAATCATTATATGTCGTCGGGAAATTAGTTAAATTAACGTCCCAAGTTTTGAGGACAGCACCAACCATTGTGAGCTAAAGAAACGAATGCAGAACGCCTTAAAACCAACAAAAAATACTGTTTTTGTTTTTATTTTTCGGGTTATGTTCTACAATTTTATGTTCTATATCCGAACAATTCATGGATACATAATATATATTTTTTCCCAGCCAACTGTTGTCTTCGTTTTTTAAGATTCAAATTTAAAATTTTCTAACCTCTCTCAAAATTTTAATTTTGCGCCGACAAATGTGCAAAAGTCACCATCTTGTAGAGCTTGAAAAAAATCTTCCTTTTTTAAAAAAAGTTCATCGTAGGCGAACATTCGACTGAGATATCTCTAAACTAAGTAAGTAAACTCTAAACTCTAAACTAAAATAAGTAAGGAATTGTATAAAATGTGATTGTTCATTTTTTTGGTGCGAAGGGATTGAATAAAATTCTGCAAACGTTGTAATATTTAGACCTACACACCGAGTGTATGCACGAAAAAAAAACAGCCCTAAATCACACTCCTTCTCTTCTACGGGTGTTACAACATGGCCATTTTGAAAAATACCGGATTTCGGGCTTAAATTTTGTCAGATGGGTCCACTTGAAAATGTCCGAAATTTTGTATCGAGGAAACTATGCATAATAAATCGTTAAAAGTCGTTCTGATAACTTCAGGTATATAGGAACGCACAAACGAAAACTATTATTTTTTTTTCTAAAATATTGAGTAACCATTTTCTAAAATTATCCAGGAATGACCCAATTTTACTATTACTAACCTAAACCAATCTAATATTCCTTATCTAAAATCAGTAATATATAAAATGGTCCACTTAGCGTGACCCAATCTGGTGGTGTTTTAATAACACAAATCTCGGCATATTTTTTTCTAGCTATAAAAGTAGCTCATGAGTTTTGCTTTCTAAACCAATGCCACACGGACATGGGTTCGAGCCCTGGTCAAATTAATTATTTTTTCCTTCTAGTTAATTAGACAATAGTAACTTTTCTTCATCAGATGACAAAGTATAGAATTTAAAACCAAGCAGAGAGGGAGAGAGATCAAAGCCTCAAAACTTCCATATAAAAAAAAAGCATTTTAGTGTATTTCTTTACTGAAGTACAATTTAGTCTCTTAAAGTGACTCATCGTTCGTGGCGATCATGAACTTTGGGTATAGTGAATTTGCTGTATGGAAACTTGATCCGACTTTAGATATAACAACATTTACTTAATTTGTATTTAACGTTCACATATAAGATACCGTTAACACCCACCACTTCTCTGATGTTATATTTTAAACATAATAATCACTTATGTCCTGAAATACTTGTTTGGATACATATAAAATTGATTATTATTAGTTTTCTTCTAATTATTCATGCTTTCAGCAATATATATATTATTACATAAAAATAAATTTTGCAGAACGAAATTCAGCCAACGACCTCACGATTAGAAACCACGCGCTTTACCACTGAGCTAACATGAACACATCTATCTACTTCTCTCTGATAGAACTCCTTATGAAGAGACATGTCTGAATTTTCGGTGTTCAAGACAATGACATTCTTATACGTTGCAAATGATGTTGTTTTTCTCTTCTTTCACTTGTTTATTGTGCTATGAATGCGAGAACTAAATTTGCTGTCTTCACTTTCATTGCAAATGTGATTTTACGTATGGAAACGTAAGTGACAAAATTATCACGTGTTCAGATGTATGGATGGTTCTGAAATACTGTAACATTAGGATATTTTTCAATGAATGTTACTTTGTTCTACACTTCGTTACATTTCAACATGTCTTATTGCAGTTACAAGAAGAAAAATACTTTTGCACAAATCTTCCCCAATGGCGAAGGTCCTGCCTTTCAGGGCACGAACGTGGATTTTTTTGGTTTACTGTATCCGAAGATACCTGAAGTTGGTATCGCATTGATTAGTAGTTTTGAGCTGAAAATTCTCTAATCGGAAACAGTAAGCCAAAGATGCCAGGTTCGAGCCCTGAAAGGTTGGGTGAACATTCACAATCAGACAAAAATGTGCAAATGTATTTTACGTCTTTTAAATGCAATAAAACATGTTGAAATGTTATTAAGTGTAGAAAAAAGTATTTTCTATACTTAGAAAATACTTTTGTATGAAACAAAAGTGTATAAAAAAACATTCATTGAAATACTTAATGATACAGTATTTTCAAACTATGCATACATCTGATCATAGGTCTTGTCACCTATGTTTTCATACAAAAAACATCTCCAATGAATGCAAAGACAGCAGACATTCCTGCATTCATAGTATAATGAACAAGCCAAAGTTGAAAAAAAACAAAAACATTTGCAACGGATATCAATGCCGTTGTCTTCGACCGGGAAAGTTCAGTCATGTTTCTTCAGAAGAAGTTATATCAGAAAAAAGTAGATATATGTGTTCAGTGGTGCCGGTCCGGGTGGTCTTGCTGACTAGTGCGCTTTTCTAGCGACTTAAGGATCGCGCGTTTGAATTCCTCTTCGGGCATGGATGGGATTTTAAATGTCCGTAGTTAGGACAAGTAACATAAACGCATAACTAAAGGTCAAAATGGTATAAATAAAAGTAATATAACAAGAAATTATATAAATTAGATTTTAAAAAGTAGTAGAGCACGTGGTTTCTTATCATGAGGTCCTGGGTTCGAATCCCTTTTTGGAAAATTCATTTTTTTGTAATGATATATTCCTCAAAGCATGAATAATTTGATAAAATAATAATAATTGGTTCTATATGTATTCATACAAACATTTCAGAACATAAGTAATTATTATGTTTAAAATGTAACATTAGAGAACTTGTAAGTGTTGACAGAACGTAGGTATATTATATGTGAATGTTAAATACAAATAAATTAAATCGTGTAGTTTAATAGCTTAAGCTTCTCTCTCAATCAGATCTGGAGGATTAGGCATCCGACGAGGCTATTCCTGCCTTTTTGGCGTCATTATATAGTTGCCGAAGCCATGTAGAATCACTACTCAAAATTATATTACCTCTCATGAAGATTCAGAGATTGAGGTTTGTTATTCAACTTGGTCTTTATTAGTTGGTTCAATTTTACCCGAAGTCGTTACTAGATCAAAGTATCTTATGTGGAATGAACCCATTATTAAATAGCATCTTTCTTTTTTAATTCAGTCTGCTGATAACTTGGAAGACAAAGCCAGACTAATCGCCGCTTCTTTTTCCGAAGCAGGTGCTTGGCTTAAATCTCTACCTTCGTCCCGTCTTGGCCTTCACATAAGTAACGAATGTTTCCGAATAGCAGTTGTGATTCGACTGGGTGCAGATATATGTGAAATTCACAAATGCCAGGCTTGTAAGAGTGAAGTAAATAAAAAAAGGGTTACATGGCCTTTTAATGAGTTCACAACTATGACCACTAGCGTGTAAATATATATACAGGGTCCATAAAGTCCGTTGCCACCCCGTGTATCTTCGAAACGACTCCGAGTATGAGCAAACGGAAAAACACGTCCTTCAATATTTTGAGGGCTTGAATTTTGAGCTAAAAATGTTTAACTCCAGAGCCCCCACATTGGGGTACGGGGGTCAAGTTGAAAATTTCAAATAGCAAAGGGGGTCGGGTAATATATCGTTTCAAAGGTCTCGACAAAAGAAATGTTTTGCCGAACGTTTCAAATCACTATGTTGACCCCATCCAAAATGGCGGCGGTCAGATTTTGTGTCCAAAAAGTACGTTGTCCCCCCCCCCTTTAAATTTTCGTAACGACTGCTAATATGAGCAAACGCAAAAACACTACCTTGGTTATTTTGAGGGGCTTGAATTTTGAGCTATAAAAGTTCCACCCTATACCCCCCAAGTGGGAGTACGGGGAGTCAACTTGAAAATTTCAAATTGCAAAAGGGGTCGAGTAATATATCATTTGAAAGGTCTCGACAAAAGAAATATTTTGCCGAAAGTTACAAATCGCTATGTTGACCCCCTCCAAAATGGCGGCGGTCAGATTTCGTATCCATAAAGTCCGTTGCCATCTCGTGTATCTTCAAAACGACTGGGAATATAAAAAAAACGCAAAAACACGTTAATAAACGAAGTGAGCAACATATTTATATTTTGTTCATGCGTAAATCGTAGGATGAAATTAATGGCACGGGATTTTAAAATGATAAATAACAGTTGAAAACTAAATAGAAATTTTATCTTATGTGTATCCAAAATGAGAGAATGTCAAGTATACTAGATAATTGTATGCACATGGTACGTAAGAAGTATATGTCTGGCACAAGCTACACAGTTGTAGTTTATATTTAATTCTCTATTGAATAATTTTATTTCTGGTAGTCATTCTCCATCTTCTTTGTAGCTAGACGTAGTGAAGGCGCATTGCCCTGACTGTTGAAAAGCACCGCAGCAATCGTGAACGGT
Source organism: Lepisma saccharinum (assembly GCA_022664845.1). NCBI lineage: Eukaryota > Metazoa > Arthropoda > Insecta > Zygentoma > Lepismatidae > Lepisma > Lepisma saccharinum. The sequence continues at coordinate 21,872 of JAGDQP010007091.1, forward strand.
TTCTCTACAACTTCACTTTGTGTCACCACTACTTTGTAGCTTTGGAGCACTTATTTAGGTTAGGTGGTTATCAAAGGTCTCATACTTAGAACTCAGAAGAGAAACCCAGAGAATTATATTTAATGGATGTAATGGTATATCTCGAGATTTAATCGCACAGATGCAACGTTGAGATTTTGCATTATAGTAGCAGTTTAGCTGCTATGGTTAAAAAGGTTCCATTACAGAATGGGGCCCAACATGGAGCATGAGCAACAACGCTTTCCGAATATCAAACGAAAACAACTCAGACTATGAAATTGATAGTGGAAGTCCATGTCAGAAACGCGTCAATCCAAGAATGCAGAGAGAGAGAGAGAGAGAGAGATTTGGTGATAAAGAGACAATGATTGATATTTGGATGAGCAAGATATATATGATACAGAAGATGTTTGAGGAAGAGAGAAAGAAAATCGAAGAACGTCAAGAGAAGAAGCAGGAACGGAAAGAATAACGTAGCAGAATGAAAGAACAAAACCTTAAAGCACAATTTGAAGGGTTTAAAGCTTTACACAAGGATGCGAGTAAACAGATTGATTATACCATATTTATTATCTGCTGTAACAGAAAAACTGGTTGTATAGACTCAATCAATGAAGAAATAACTTGGAAATATTGACGTCATGGATGACAAGTTATCTGCAAAACTTATAAGAAAAGAATTGAAGGAGCATTAAATTTTACAGATAAAGATGTTGTCTAGTAATGAGACCCAATCAAATATTGAACCTTGTCTATTACCTTAACTGAATACTCAGGTTCAAAGCGCTGGAGGTTTCCAATTTCTATCTGTAGCAAAGAAACAGTTCAAATAAATTGTGCCCATTGAAACCTTGGGATGAAGAATTGCAGTCGGACATTAGGATCAATGTGTACCCAATTAATTGAAAGAAATATTGACGTTAAACAGCATACCGATGAAACACGTAAATTGAATAATGTTATACCAAATCATAGGGATAATCCTAACTATTTACAAGCGGAAGAAAGACCTTTTAAGAATTGAAAATAAAAAAAAATAGTTCCTATGAAACTACAACATAAACGTGAGCGTAGGGGCAAAAAAAACACAGATTTTTTTTCGGAAAACTGATCGAAAGAAAAAACACAGAAATGTATAAATACGATAACTGATATCTCCATAGACGAGGTGATAGACAATGCAACTTCGGAAAAAAAGTCTACAATGAAAAGAAAGATAAGGAAACGAAAACACCAAAAGAAGAGTAAAAGTTCAAAATGTGCTAAAATGGGATCAAATAATTTACATAATAAATACCTTTTCCAGCAAAGGAAACTTGCAGCAAAATATAAGCCGAACAGTAAGGAAGGTAACCGATATAGGAAAAATAAAATAAAAGGGTAAAATCATGAAAATTGGATGAGTAAAAAACATCGAGAAAGTCAATGTCAGTAAGAAAAACAAATAAAAGATGTTTAGAAAGAAGTTTCACATGTAAGGAAAGGGAAGCAACTTGAAGAATAGAACTTTTCAGAAATCTCGAAAATCTAAAAAGAAAAGTATGCATCAGCCGTTATTCTATAACCCTTTAAAACTGGATATAGGGGGAGGATATTTTACGAAAATAAACAAGAACCAACTGGCGATATATAATGCGATTCTGTCGTATTTAACGAACATGGAGAAGATTTTATTGATAATATTTCTGGAAAGCACAAAGTTGACAAATCACCCAGAAATGTGATAGAAGATTGTTTTATAAAGACATCTTGTATATGAGAAAGGAAAACAAACCCAAATGAAGAAATGAAGCAGGTATATAGAGAATGGTTCCTGAGAAAGAAAAGGGTGAGGAACAAGGTGGATGGCGTATATGGTAGGAAATTGTGGAACCAAGTAACGGAAGTTGAGAAACTATCACTGATGTGGTATAGAAATAAAATAATTGAAGAACTACAGAATTTACGCAAGGGCAAAATAACCAAAAGTGGAAAGTTAGTAAAAAGGAATTACTCTATCAATAAATCTGTAATCCAGGAAGAAGTGGACCTCAATACATTCGGATATTGATATAGATCAATATGAACCACCCTTATGAAGTCCTTTTAGGAGAAGACTTTCTCACATTTTAAGGAAATAACATTTAATTGTGTAGATTGTAAGATACTAATGAAGAGCAGCCAAATAGATTCAAATTTTGAAATCATCTAAAATTGCTCTGAACTGATTAAATTCTAATATGATTTCTACAAATAATGGATATATGAAATTTTATGATCTTTTTGCATACTAAAAGTTAATTTAAAACGTTATATCTTAATAATCTATTTAAAGTGATATCCAAAAAATAATTATATTATAATGGATGTTTAAAATTTTATAAAATTCATTTTTTTAATAATAAATTTACAATAATTTTATGTAATGTCCTTATTATGTTCTAGATATTTTATCAAAGGTTCATGGACTTCTCGTGAGACGTCTCTGCTTTTGTTAATGTGTAAACCAAGTGAGCAACATATTTATATTTTGTTCATGCGTAAAGCGTAAGATGAAATTAATGGCACGGGATTTTAAAATGATAAATAACAGTTGAAAAATAAATATAAATTTTATCTTATGTGTATCCAGAATGAGAGAATGTCAAGTATACTAGATAACTGTATGCACATGGTACGTAAGAAGTATATGTCTGGCACAAGCTGCACAATTGTAGTTTATATTTAATCCTCTATTGATAAATTATTTTCTGTGGTCATTCTCCATCTTCTTTGTAGCTAGACGTAGTGAAGGCGCATTGTCCTGACTGTTTAAAAGCACCGCAGCAATCGTGAACGGTTTCTCTACAACTTCACTTTGTGTCACCACTACTTTGTAGCTTTGGGGCACTTCTTTAGATTAGGTGGTTATCAAAGGTCTCATACTTAGAACTCAGAAGAGAAACCCAGAGAATATATATTTAATGGATGTAATGATATCTCTTGAGATTTGATTGTTAAAGCCCATACAATTTATTTTATAATAACTTATCGAGATTTGATCGCACAGATGCAACGTTGAGATTTTGCATTATAGTAGCAGATTAGCTGATATGGTTATAAAGGTTCGATTACATCTTGGTAACATTTCTGTAGCTCTAAGCGTAGCTCGTGTTTAAAACCTTTGCTTTCTAAATCAATACTACGAGCAAGTGGTTTCCAGTCCTGCCCGATCAAGTATTTTTCTACAAACTATTAAGACAATAATAACAAGCTATTAAGACAATAACAATAATAATCAGATGACAAAAGTATAGAATTTGCCAGCGAGAGAGAGATAGAGAGAAAGAGAAAGAAGCATTTCTGATCCATGGAAACAACTTCTGTCTTCTTTACTGAAGAACAGTTTAACCACATAGTGACTCATCATTCGTGGTGTTCATGAGCTTTGGGGATAGTGAATTTGTATAATCTTTTGGGATAGTGAATTTGGTGTATTGCACCTTGATCCAACTTTGTATATAACAACATTTACTCAGTTTGTATTAAACATTCACATATAAGTTACCTACGTTCTTTGAACACCCACCACTTCTCTGATTTTATATTTTAAAGATAATAATTACTTATGTCCTGAAATGCTTGTATGGATACATATTAAACTGATTATTAATTTTTTATCTAATTATTTATGCCTTGAGGAATATATCATTACATAAAAATAAATTTTCTAGTACGGGATTCGAAGCCACGACCTCACGATTAAAAGCAACGCGCTTTACCACTGAGCTAACATGAACACATTTATCTACTTCGCTCTGATAGAACTCCTCCTGAAGAAACATAACTGAATTTTTGGTGTTCAAGACAATGGCATTTATATAAGTTGCAAATGCTGTTGTTTTTCTCTCCTTTCACTTATTTATTGTACTATGAATGCGAGAACTAAATTTACTGTCTTCCCTTTTATTGCATATGTGCTTTTACGTATTGAAACGTAGGTGACAAAACCATCACGTTCCCAGATATATGGATGGTTTCGAAATACTGTATCATTACGTATTTTAATGAATGTTATATTTTCTACATTTAATATATTTCAACATGTTTTGTTGCACTCAAAAGAAGAGAAAGAACATCTGCATATTTTTTTTCCATTGCGAAGGTTCAATCTTCCTTAGGGCTCGAACATGGCATCTTTGGTGTATTGTTTTCGAAGATACAAGAAGTTGAACTTAAGAGAATTTTCAGATGAAAATTGTCTTAATCAATGCGGTCATCCTTTTTGGAATAAGGTGTACATTATAAAACATAAGATGAGGTAGATTTGATACTTACATATTAACCTGAAAGAATTGAATTGTATTTTATTTATGACCTTTATATATCTAAAGCTCAGGCCGACAAGTAAGACATTTTAGAGGTACAAGAACATAAATCTGGATAATACGCCACGGATCTTTCCGATATCAATTTATTTTTTACCATTGTCCATTTTCAACATGGTGATAGTTGTATTTTAGGGTACATAACTTAAACAGCCATTAGCTACAATTAGAAACAACCATTTTAACAAGTAATTATCACTAATAATTTACTCACCGCGGATACAGATAGCCCTTCTCAAACTAAGGTACCATGTGTCAAGAACTCTTATATATCATAACTTGCTGGCGGAAGATTAATACTTTTTCATTTGTATGTTATTGGAGCATTTCCGTTACAGATACAAAAAAACTGCAATTAAGGTAAAAATCCAAAAGCAAAGTAATAGGAATTTCCGTGGAACAATTATTTGTAAGAATCATACACAAACACTGATATTTCGAAGAAGTTTTCACTAGTTTTCACCTTAGAAGGGTGACTTAAATGTTTTGGAGTGTCAACATCGATAAAGAGGTTTTGACAAATACATTATTTTTTAAGTATTCTTCTGCACTCTTATTACAAAGGCACACTCTCTGGTACCAATTTTGAAAGTTCCCTTCAGGGGAACTGTGGACCGCTTGTTGATAGACAGGGAAAGCATCTTTACGGCTATCTAAACGTTGTCTACACAACTTTTCTTTGGGTGTTGAGAGAAAGAAAAACAGGAAGAAAATGTACAACGGAGCTCCTCAAGACCTTAAAAAGTATGGATAAATCTTCCCTTTACTTGCGCATACAAGTTACCACCTACAATGAAACCTTCTTACCTCTGTTGCTACTGTTAGTCACATGGTTTGATTTTTGGCTAACGGATGAAATCTCTTTGATTGAAACCACACTTCCAGAACATATATAAAGAAGAAAGTACGTTTCAAGCCTCGGCATTCTCAGCCTTGTTTTTCCCTTGCCGACTTTTATTATATTCATTTGATTTAGTTAAAGATTAGAATAAATGAGTTTTTGCAAATAAGTTTAAGATAAAATATCTAAATCAATTATTTTGTGCGCATGTTTCTTATTTATTTATTTAACCACTTCAGTTATAGCTTGCAGACCATTTTGCTTTGGATATTAAAAATCAGAAATTAAAAGAAAAAAGATTGGATGAGTAAGCGACAAGCTCTGGTTATGTTCAAGATAACCCAGGGTTTAATGCTTAAAATTAAAACTTTAGATTTAGGAATTTCTTTGGATTTTTTTCCATTCCATTCTACAAAGCATGTCTATAGTCAAATATGTTTTTCTCGCATTATTGTATAAAACTTTTATCATAGGAAATACGATGCCCCGCATCTACTTCAGTACTTCAGTGTATTTTTCCTACGTCTTCAGTGACAAAACAAAAACGTAAGCAAACAAACAGACAAGACAGTCAGATCGTTGAGCACATGTGAGCAAAATGACGACTTCAAAATTCAAAAGAGCTCAAGATTCATACCCATTGAGCATTAGAAATGTTATTATCAATAGGAGAATTGATAATTGTTTGATTCGACGTAATTAAACATGTATATTGAAGTTCACATAATTTTAATAACTTCCTCATACCAGAAAATGGAGCTTCCATTCCACTCGTTGAACTAAAGCGTGACGTTCTAGTTTCTCCACCATACATAAAAAATGCACTTGTTGCCCATTCGCTGACCTACGATACGAGCAAAATGTTAAATGATTATAGGTAAAGTCAGAAAATATAAAATAAGAGAAAGTTAAAATGAAAGGAAGTCTAAAATGCATGTACACAAATTGCATAAATCTATGCAAATCATATATATCTAGCAATAAACACAACATTGCCCCAGTGCAAAAATAAACTCCACCCTAATTTACCATTACCATTATTCCATCCCTACTGGCATGATCACCTTTTCCAGCTGATCTTAGTGTATTGCTATATTCTCCATATTCTCTCTACAACACACAATTTTAATATCAGTTTCTAACAATTCTAATATAAACATCTCGCATCATGTACATGTAACACGTAGAATTCATTATGCATGGGCAAGTCGTTTTCCTATCTCCAAATGACAAAAAGCCTATAACGTGCTCGAAGTATTGAAGAAGTTTCTGTAAATTATTGTGTGTGTTCTCGTTTGGAAGAAATAAACTGTAAGAAATATCTTTCCTCTTTATCGTAAATTTACCTTAAATTGTCCTTCCTAAAATATATAGTGGGTGTGGGATAAAATCTGAAAATAATAAGTCAATATGGTTGGTGATAGACTCCGAATGCATACATTTTTCATTTTGTTCTTTAAACGCCTTAGTTTAAATAACAAAATTTAAATTTAAAATAGGGAGAAAAGTAAAATTACGTAAACAATTGCGTAGTCTTGTTTAACATGTGAAAGGTAAGTATTGTACTAGTAGACGCCAATTTAACAAAATGGATATTTCCGGTGCAACTACCTTAGAAATTTCAACTTTGATATCTGAGTTCGAAGGAAATTACAGATTTGCAAATTGGGGATGAATAATTCTCGTGCGTGCGTGCTTTGGTAACCCGTATAAAGATTGGTTGTTAAAAGGAATATTCTTTATTATCATAAGAATTATGAAGAAAGATTTTACTAATGTGATGATAATTGATATGCTTAAGTAATAAGAGATCCAGACCGCAACATAAGCACTTCACACATACATAGAGAGGCTTTAGAATTTCGCAAAATGTTTGGTTGCATAATGAAACAAAAAAAAGTTAAATGGAAGTGGAAATATGGAGTAGAAATGCAGAACAGCCATATTACCAACTGAACATTGGATATATTGTATATATATAATATATACATGAGTTATCTTAGAAGCATATTTCATCATCTACTTTACGTATTCACATCTTTCTTTGGCACTCTGATGGTAATATAACATTTGCTAAGAAGTGCACGAGTATTATTCACCCCCAACTTGCAACTCCCTTCAAACTCAAATATGAAAGTTGCAATTTCTACCGTTGCTTCTCCTCACATAATTGCTTAACGTGTAAAAAAGAAAATATTTTTTATCTGGCCTCCCACCGAGATAAAGGTCTGCAATATTCATATTATAGCGCGCACGAGCATTATTCACTAAATTTCCACTAAATTTGTAGGTCCTTACAAATTCGAGTATCAAAGTTCAATATTTTACCGTAGTTTTTCCTGACATAAATGTATAACGTATAAAGAAGTTAGATTATTATATTTTCTTCTACCAGAGATACGCAAAAAATACAAATTTTAGGATTAAAAAAAGAAAAAAAAAAGAAATCACATACCAACCTTCAAGATACTTTGATATGTTAGTAGTGCAGAAAAATCAACTTTGATATATTCAATTCCTTCCGGGCAAAAAAGCGCACTGAAAGCCAGAATTATTTTTATTTCAATATCCACATTTATATACCATCTTGACAAGTTCGATTAGTGTTTAGGGGTTTCATGCAGATGACTAAAATTATCAAGCGGATTTTAAAGGAAAGGATGTTTTTTGTTTCAATGTCCTATGATAATCGAGCCTGGAGATATTGTATATTTTCCGTAAACATCTGCTAACACAAATTTTGGCATGCGCCGCAATAGAAAATTGGCTGCCATGAATTAATTGATTTGTGCAAAAATAAAATATTTTTTCTTTTGAACTGTTCTTATATAAGAGATATAAATATTAAAAAAAAAATGAAACTGGTCGAGCAGCCAAGCTTGGCGATTTCAGATGGGCTGACCTAAGGGTATTGTGTACCAAGTACCTGAAACTTATTATATCTACTGTATTATTCTCATTTTCGTTAGTGGAACACACACACACTATTGGAGGGGCACAGCCCCTTGTGTTCCCTGTGGCTACACCCCTAGGTGTTAAAACACTAATTAAGCTGTCAGTCAATAACAGCAAAGCTGATCCTATCCTGTGTGTTCTTACTTCTGTGTTAATTTCCTCTTCAGTGGCCGTGTTTGGATCTATGGTTTACGGAAATCGAAAGTTCATCACCGCAGTTACAAACGTTCGTCATTGGATTCTATGCTAAGCAAGATCAAGCAACGTTTTAGCACGATCATTTACCTCTCGAAGATTCCTTCTAATACTGTAATGCCAATGATGACTCGATTGTCCCAACGGCCTCTTTCCCCCAGCTTACACAACCACGATGTAATATAATATTCATGTTTTCACCAATCGAGCCAACTTGTTTCCTTTTTTATCAGAAATCATTTGATTACTGGTCAAATATACAAGTTTTTTAGTGATCCATTGTTACATTTTCTTAGTTGTGTTCTATCATATCAAATGGGATGCAGCATTGTGCCTTACTGAGTTTCAAATACATTGTCACTCACACACACTTCTCAAATTATTCTGCTCACCACGGTAGACCATTTGTTCAATAAAATCGAGAGAGACTCTGTATCAGGTATCTGGAGGTAGGGGGAACTTCCACAAGAAGAATTTACAATTTGTAAGCTCTAACTTTCTAGGATCATCTTAAGCTTTATCTGAAGCTAAAAATTACTACTAATTCACCTAAAATGAATTGTACTTTTCATTTTTAATCAAGGAATTAATTTTAACTGTTTTTTTTTTAAATTCGCCTGCAGCCCCTCGTCAATAAAAAGTGGTTCTGGGAACCTTGAGAAAATTTTATTGTTTAAGCCATAAAAATTTGAGTTTCTGTACACTTCTAAAGATGTAAAATTAATTTTAAATTCAGCCTGTAATTTTCAATAACTAGTTTAGACGAAAGGACTTTCCTATACATGTACAATTTTGAATTTGAACTTAATTTTTAAGGCATTTAGGCAATTTTGTTTCAGGTTGGATGGATGATGAAGGGATGATTTGGTGGAATGAAGAAAGTGGAAGGAAACGGGAGTACCTCCGAGAAAACCCACGCCCACGGTCTTTGTTTACCACAAAGCGCATATGGCATGAGCAGGGATCAAATCGACGACCCCTAGCACCAAAGCTGAGCGTTATACCGCTTAGTCACCGCGGGCCTTATACATGTAGTCTTATAAGAAATAGTAAAAATTGATTTTTTTAAAGTAACAAACAATTGACGGACAAGCAGAGGTGAGTAACAAAAAATTAATCTTCTTCCACAACAGGTTTGATGTTTAAGAAGACAAGTTTAAGGTGCAAAGTTTGTAGCAAATTTTACGTGTCAACTAGAAAAGTTTGCTGCAAGGCTGTAGCAAGTTTGTAGCAATGCAACGCTAAACTTTATGCAAACTTTCAATGTCAAACCTCGTACCAATTTACTAAAAGTTTGAGTTCTACCTGGGCGGAACAATCTCTGTCTCGATGAACATTGCATCAGGTCAAAAGTCAGGGAGGTGCTGACAAAATCGGGGCGGGAGGCTACTCTGCTACCCAGAAAAGTATATTTACACTGTAATTATACCACCCCGTTGTACTAGATTTACCACACAATATATACAGGAAAATGTGAAGTACACGGCGACTGAGAGACTTTCAGACATGTATGAACTTGCCACTAAGCATGTTTAGTGTAGTGCAAGAAGGGTTTACGTCCATACTGAATATTTTCTTTTACTCTCGTTCCCAAAGTTATCCCATAACGAAGCTTGTACCAAAGACAGATTGTATTAAGCTATATAATATACTTTATTCCTAAAAAAAAAGAAAATTGAAGATACAATTTATTTGTATATTCAAGATCAAAATTTACACCATGTGACCCTAAAACAAAAAATATAATATTTTTTTCTGTAATATTACATTTTCTGAACACTACGTTTATTTAGCTTCAAAGAAGCTCAAGATGAATGTTCTACTACAATTAGAAATCAAGTTATGATTTTTTGTTGTTGGCCAGGTACGCCTACTTTTAACATTTCTTCTCACGTTAGCAACCCTGCTGTATTAATACCGTGTATCACTGACGGTTAATATTTTGTGTATACTCATTATTACATGTCATCTATCATGCTACAAATTTTCGTGTAAATCTAATATAGTCAGGTTGGGAGCTGCGGCGATTTGGCATAGAATGATGCAATTATAGTTACCGTTAATGATATGTACTCCATAGACTTGTGTTTTATACCAGAGTAAAGATTGCATTTGCCTTTTCTTTGTGCGAGAAACATTTGAGACGATAATTTACACATTATACATTGTGCACAAATGCTTTCCCGGTAAAATTACGCAACAGAGTGTGTGTTCTTATGAATTTCTCTTAGAAACATCGTCGAACATCATATGTACATTGCCCGCAAAGCAACCAATATTATTCCTAAATGTACATGGTACGTATTTAGTAAAATAAAAACCATACGTTTTACCCAACTCAGTACTGTAGAAGGGTTTTTTTATAATTGAAAAGTGTCCATATGCTAGCAAATATATTTTGTATAGCATAAACTTCTCCATTTATGATTTCTTCCTATATGCATTTGGTTTTATTGTGTTGTATGTGACCTTTATCCTAGTTTAAACCCTAAATCTGACGATTAATTTTAATCTTAGGATTTGCGTAAAAGAATCCTCGGATTTGGGATGAATAACCTGCTTGATCTTGGTAACTTTGGAATGAAACTAAGTGATTAGCGCCGGTGGAATCGGATTGTTGTTGGGAGTGTGAGTAGGTTGAGTGTTCCTGGCTGCACATCGGATAAGAGAGCAAGGAAGAAAGGAATAGCTACATTGAATTACAAACTTCTGTAGCACGATTTAATTCACAATTTAGGTTTTGGTAGATTCCAGATCTCAAGTTCAGCTCAAAAACACCCGTACGTAAGATGAAGGAAAAGAAAAATCACAAGTCCTCCTTAGGAACAAAACCTTACTGCCAGCCAGGACGTCAGCAACTAGGTACAGGGAAATCCCTTTGGAAATACGAGTACCATCCTGTATGTAACAATACTTTCAAAACAACAGTAGCAATCATAATTTCTTGATATGGACTAAATATTAACCGGAAATTTACCACCCGTATTAGCAATTCTATTGCCAAATGCTTGTACTGCTTCCTCACACGTTTCTGTCAAGGTTCGAAATGGTATTATTTTGTTCCAGCTATGGCCCACGAAATACTACGTAAAATGGTCTATGTAAAGCGTTATGTGTATTGTATTTCCATACGTACCACTATTCCATCTTCTCTGCTACATAGGCTCAGTGGCGTCATCGCGACTCATTGATCGCGATATTACTCGCAATAACTTCCGTATTAATATAGGCGTAAAGACATCAGACTTTCCGTAAAATTATCTAGCAAAAATATAATTTACTCGACAAAGGTCCATACATGCATTTTCTAATCGGACTAAGCCTAGTTATAGATTTACCTGAGCATTATGGGCTCTTTCAATGCATGCAATGGCAAGACTAGTTGCACAAGCTTGTTCATCCCTTTCGTTTTCAAAATAGTTCTTCACCCTCTCAGCATCTGGTCCTCTGTGTTCAACTAGAAGTTGTCGCAACAAATCAACAGGTCTCAATAATTTAATAATTTGGGAGCCCTGAAATAGAAGAGTAAGGCATACTATCAGTTAGAATTAGGAATAAGGATTTGTTCATAGGTTGTGACAGGCATTATATATCATTTTTATAGTTATCTTTATTGCTTCTAAAAGAAAAGGAAAATAAATTATTAATAGACTTACGTTTTTGAGGAGAAAATTATATTTCACTGTTGCAATAACGCCATTGTTGGTTAACCTCTCAATCTCGGCTATATCTTAGTTGCTAATTGAAAATTTGAAGTAAATAAAGCACTAAGTGCCATTATTGAGAAAATTGAGCTTCTACATGAATAATCTATAGCAAGAATCAAAGTACACGTATAAACACATTCCTTACACTTTACATTAAGTGTTTATAAACGGTGAGACGTGTTGTTTTATATGGAAATGAAATTAAAAAAAAAAACTGTTTATTTCTCGTAAGTTGAAAAATGACACTTAGGGCTTATTTACTTCAACTCTTCAATTAGTACGACAGCGGCTCTGTGGACAAATTGGGATCCGTTCCTTATATTGCTAAAAAGAACTGTAGTGAATGAACTGCCCTTTAGAAAAATGCTGGGTGACCGGACATGTAGACGGGTGATATTATCAAAATAAATCAACGGTAAACAATTTAGAAGAAGTGTGTATTGATAAACTGCTTGAAAGTGACCTAAATTCAATGCACGTGGAGAAGAAAGATTCACGGTCTTACTTTTCATACAGCTGATCCTTCCACAAATAATTACATTAATTATTATAGTAAGAACTATCAATCTTAGTTGATTATGTAGTCGGAAACAATGTAAGGTCAGGATTAGATAAAACAGAAGGGTATTTCAGAGAGAGAGAGAGAGAGAAAGATAGAGACAGTTAGACAGCAAGTTGTATTCGAGTTTGGGTGAAATTGAAACCTTACTATACGTCTATTTTTCAAGCACTCACCTTCACTAGTACCCTTATCAATAATAATAAAACTGATATCCATTACAGACCTCGTTACTACATATAGGATTCGTATAAATACCTGTGGTGTAAGAAGGACGTATCTTCTTGGAGAAGTCATGTGTTGCGAAACAACTAATGGTGGTTCAGATATCACTTGCTGTTGTGAATTTTTAAGTCTCTGAACACTTCTGTCAGTAAATATGAACTTCTTTTCTGGAGGTTCTTCAGCTATCGCCCAACAAAATCCATCTAAAGGAAAAACAGTTTGTACTTCGGCCATATACGGAAGAAAAGGACATGGATCAGCACTAAGGCACCAAAGCGTATCGTTACTTCCGCCAGGAGTTGTAACAAGTATTAAGTTCCCTTTCCTATAGTGCGCTAAATGCACGTTCTTTGGTCTGTGAGCAGGTGCATTAGCTGCGTATCCGGGTGGAAGTCTTACGTGACATAGTAGTAATGTGTACGGTTGTGTTATTGGATTAATGCAATTTGTTGTTGTAAAATACATTCGTACTCCAGACTCAGCAACAGCTACTAAATTAAGATGAAGTGATTCATTTGATTCAATAGCAGATATATGCATAATTGGCTGGAATATTTCGGCGTTTAAGGTCCTACAAGAAAATAATATCAGAAATGATATTAAATTTTCAAAATTACAAAACGACAGTGTTAAATAACTACGAATGCAGAAGACAAGTAGTATGGAATAAAAGGGAATGATAGAGCACTTACGTAACAAAACATTTACACATATAAATATCTACAATGTAAGTTTCTCTGAGAAATAATGTTTTGAATGAAAAACTAAAATTTGTCAATGATCAGTACTAATACAGCAAATCAAATCTCAGATTCCTATCTATCTATGCAACACATTTCTACTCACAAATATTAGACAGTACAGTAACAGAAAGAGAAGCGAAATATATAGTAATGTAGTAAGCATATTTTATTCATGAATATTTCATCATTACATAATTATAATAATACGTGTTTCGCTTTGGGCAAATTGATGAGCAGAAAGCTCTTAATGTTAAGAACGTTGATTTGTCATTGCTAGAGACAGTAGAATTTCGTGAATAAAGGTGTACAAGTAATTGATGTGAGTAACATATTTTAAATTCGTGAGTACAAGGTCTTCAAACTTTCTTGAATACCCAAAAAATGTATTGAATGAAGATTTAAAATTTAAGCATAAACCTTGGACTAATACATGCTCTAAAATCCTTAAAGACGCATGGCTTTTACATACATCTCACACATTTACAAGAGTAGGTAACAAAATCTTAATACACATGCACAACTATGAAGGAATTTATTTCTTAACCATTCAGCTCAATGTTTATAGACAGATGATGAACACAGTTCCAAATTTGCCATGTTCAGATTTGTTCGATTGTTGAGCAGCACACAGAAAACATTGAAATAATATCTCCCAGGATGCTTTCGAAACTAGGCATTGCTCTTTCCGATAGCGAGATTTACGGTGGCATGATATCTTACTTGTTCGACTTGTTTCACAAAGGTTTTCATCGCGAATACAGTCAAACACACATAATGAATGGTTTTGTGATAATGTAGTTAATATTTTCCCACTAGATGGAAACCACGTTCTCAAAATTGGTGCCATGAAGGATAAAATGTACTACATTCTAACATTCTCTGTGCTACGGCAATCCGATGATAGATTTCTGAAGACCAATTATACTTTCCGATTGTTTAGGCATTATTTTCGTGCATGAATCAACAAAATTGATATAATTTCGTGAGTAGTTCTCAGAATTCGTGGATGGAAGCAAAATACCCAAATTCTGCGAGTATTTCGTGAGTTAGAAACTACAGTTTCGTAAAGTGTTAACTCGTATCTACTTCATGCGATTTCTTGAATATTTAAAAAATTTTCGTGAGTCGTGAAATTCTACTCTCTTTAGTCATTGCCTTTCATTACATCAAAGTGACAGATTAAGTGAAGTTCAAATCACTGCGTTCAATATGTTCCTTTTGGAAACCGAAAAAGACCGCCTTCATTATAAGGTAATGACCGTAACGGCTGATCTAACGAGCATTCGGTAGTTACATACATAT
>JAGDQP010007091.1:37165-69000 GCA_022664845.1 Lepisma saccharinum
ATATTTCCTTTGAATGAAACGCAACTTATCCCCCAACAAAATGTTTGTAGAATATATTGTATACTACTTGGCTTGTATTTCTAACAAGAAGTTCCGAACAATCCCGTTCAGACCTTACGAGAAGTGTAGTATGTGGCGCTGTCAGAAGTTGAACTTTCTTTAAACACCTGTGATTTCACATATAATATAGAGATAGATACGAATACTTAAGTAAATTCATTGGAATGAATAGAAAGAAATTATAGATTGAAGCATATTATTTGTATCTAGAAATATTCAATTTCAATGTTTTCCTACAAAGTTTAAGCGTATGTAACTCTTTAATTAAAGCGAACCGCTACTATTAAGGATTTCGACAAATTGTTCATTATTTGAAGAACCATATGGTAAAAATATATTTTCTCTATAGTTGACATAAAAAGAGTAATCCGATTTTATATAATGCAAGATGTGTTTGTTTGCAATATACAGAATTCCCACTTATTTGTTACAACGAGTTTCCTGACTTTTACTACTCACTAATTTTCTGATCATTATGTAGGGTTTTGCAAAATGACACCGACTGAACCCTCTCACGACATTCCTGACAATAAAATTAGAATAGCATTATAGATCATCGAGGGTTGCAAATGCTTCGTCCCGGAGCTATATGGTTCCGAAAGAGTGGAAAAATGGATTCTAGAACTTGATATTTCCTACCATAAACAGTAGATCTAAAGCGGCATAATTATCAGATGAGACCTGCTCTATCCAAAAATGCGCATTACAAAATTGTCCAATGGATTCATAAAAGGGAATACGCAATTCCCAGAAATTCTCTGAAGTAAAGGTGGATCGAAATAAGCATAAACGGGACTACTTTTCAGCAAGTGTATAATTCGCTTGTACCAGGTTGATATCTGAAACACATTTCCTTTGCAGAACATTTTTCTTAAAGATGCGTAGTTGCAAGCGAAACGGGAGAAGATTGTTAGAAGTAACTGTAGCTGGAGAGAGATATACAGGGTGCCTGAGACAACCCGTACACCTCTTCAAAATGAAGATGATAAGTTCCTATTAAAAAAAATGACATTGAAATAACTAAATCGGGTATTTCCTATCGATTGGTCAT
This sequence comes from Lepisma saccharinum, assembly GCA_022664845.1. Classification (NCBI taxonomy): domain Eukaryota; kingdom Metazoa; phylum Arthropoda; class Insecta; order Zygentoma; family Lepismatidae; genus Lepisma; species Lepisma saccharinum. The sequence continues at coordinate 38,277 of JAGDQP010007091.1, forward strand.
ATCTGCAACTTTCGGTACTGATCAAAAGTGACCAATCCAGACCGGAAGTTGATTTTCTAAAAATGGAACATGTTAATTTTTATATCAGATTCTGATTCTACTTATAAACACTAACCCCCAGTTTTACAAACGACCGCTAAGTTTCTAGCCAGCGCTAAGTCGAAGCCAAGTCATAATTTTGCATTGCCTCAATTTAGCATTGGCTTAAACCTTAGCTGTCGATTGTAAAACTGGGGGTCTGACTGACACTTTTGTCTGAAACATGTTTGCAGCAAATTTCTACAATGACCTCTAAATGACTAAAAGTGTCCAAAAAATAAACTGTAAATGCTCGAATACCACACTTTCACTTTCAAAACAATTCACGCAGACCTCGGATGTTTAGGGTTGTCGGTTCAAACCCTGCTCGTGCCGTGTGAGCTTTGTAGTGGAAAAGCATCGTGTGCATGGGTTTTGTCGTGATTCTACTGTCGCCTATCACTTTCTTCATTCCACCAACCATCCAATTCGACCAGATCCAAAGTTGCTTAAGGACCTTACAAATTAAATTAAACTAAAAATAATTTCACAGTCAATGGTGGAATTTGCTGTAAAAACGATTCAGAAAAATCTTTCTTAGTTTTTGGCATAGAAACAGAATCTATATTAAAAATTAACATGTTGCATTTGAGGATTCAGCCTCCGGCCTAGATAGGTCACTTTCGGTCACTACCGAAAGTTGCAAATATCGTCATTCGATAGAGAATACTCGATTTAGTTACCTCATTTTCATTATTTTTAAAAGGAACTTGCGATCTACCGTTAATGTGATCTATTGTTAAGATAAGATCATATTCATATTCATCTTTTTCGTACATTTGTGCTCTAAAGACTAATTGTATATTAGAATTGTTAAATTGAATCTAATTACAGTAATTATTCAAGTAATTAAAATATCTAGATAAAAAATAAGTCATAGCTTAAATTAAAACAACGTTATAGGAAATAACCTTCTAGATATTCATTGATAGTACAGTAGGTATTACATATGAATGTTTGTGGAAGCATTCCTGGAGATTTACAAATATATTTAACTTTTACCTTGTACTGTACTGGTGCATACTCCAAACATGGGCAAATAAATGTTAAACCATTCATTGGCTAAACCTCTTATTCCATAATTGTACAAGTTTTGGCAGCAGTAATAAGTGATCAACGCAGTCGAAGGCTTTGGTGAGATAGCAAAATATACTATATGAATAGTTTTTACAATATATACCAGTACTCATGTCTTCTAAAAATTTATATGAGACCATTAGAGTGGAACTACCTTTAAGGAAACCATGTTGGGATAAAGAAATAACGCTATTCGATTTCAAGAACGAAATTAACCTTTTACTCATTAAGGTTTCAAAAACTTTTAAAAAATTTGAAGAGAAAGATATAGATAGACCTATAGTAGATTAGTTTGATTTTCTGTCCCTTCGTATGAAGAGGTTCCACAAGTGAGCATTTTAGAATATCAGCAAAGACGCCACGATTAAAAGATTATGGACAATAGATAAACAAGATTATGGGCAATGAATTAGATTGTAGCGGAAAACACCGTGTGGTGGATGTTCACGAAGTTCTCCCGTTTCCTTCCACTTTCTTCATTACACCAATTCTCTCCTTATCATCTTTCATACGGCATGAGCAAAAGTTGCCTAAAAAACTTAGAAAGTCTAATTCAAAGAGTACAGTTGAATGCTGGTAACTTGAACCTTATGTGTTTCAGCAAGCTATCACGGAAGTTTAAACTTAAAAAGTCACTAAAGAAAGAAAATAGAACTTCTCCATAATAATGCAATGCGCGCACATACTCTAGAAAATTCATCAACAAATAGAAAAAATATATTAATGATAAGTTAATACATCGCAACCAATGAAGTGACGTTTCAAATGAAACTTAGAAGGAAGGTTAGAAAAGTGTTACAGTCGGGCTCGTGAGTGTTAAGGAGAGAAACACCTCCTTAAAGATGAAATACTGTTTAATTTTATACATTTCAACAAGCCCATACTAACAATGTATAACTTGGAATCACTTGAAATCCGCACATTTGATAAAGTGGGAAAATAGGAGATACCCATTTTTTATATTCACAAACTTTTTTTATATCGGCAGCGTTAAGGAAGAACAGCCCCTTCAATATTTAATATTGGCAAATTTCGCAGGTTTTAGCAAACTCTTAAATACCAATGCACACCTTGGATTCACTTATTATCCATACATTGGATAAAGGAAGGAAATTTGGGAGATACGTAGTTTTTATATCGGTGGACGTGAGGATTGTAAAGGGGAAATAACATACATATTTCGAATATGAGCCATTGTCTCGTGTTTTTGCACTGTTGGGTGCTTTTTATGTCGTCAATTATTTATAAGATTTATATGATAAACAGAAGTTTAAGAACAGAAACCCAGTGGACACCGTGTTCTCTGTGCGCAAGAAACAATGTTCGGTCCTGGAAATAGTTGTGTCGGTATCGTGGTCAGGAAAGCTTAAAAAGAAACATTCAAATGTGTAGCTGCTGGATATGTAATTTTTACATACAAACAACAGTGTGTTTCTTTTCAATTATGGACAGGTAAATCTGAGCAGATTTCGCGACAACTCACAACAGATAGGATAGACATCATCCTACTTACGATATCGAAGGAACTCACTGGTCAGTTACTACTGCTACATGTTTTGGAATGCGGAAACACTTTGTACAAAGGCTTTCCGATGAACTTATGTTGCAAGTATCTAGCGCACATTCGCAAGGTCGGGACAGCATTATTAAATTAGTCACTTTTCAATAACCAATTTCCTGCTTCACGGTTTGATCAAGCATTCCGAAATGCATGTAACAAAGCCGGTATTACCGACTATCTAACAATTTCCGATGCACTTGTTGATTATTGTTTCAACAAGCATGTGCCTCCATCATGTAAAATTTGTGGACAAATTGCAATTATACAAATTGCAATTGTATGTTTTGCGTAAGGGATAGCTGTGCTTGTAACATTTCCTAAATGATTCCCACTGTTGTGAAATCTTCATTGAGATCAAGATGCTCATAGAGACAATGGTATGTACTACTACTGTTGCATGGATTGTGATCTTCTAACGTACGTATACATATACGATAAATATCGTACTTTGTGTGGCGCATTTATAATATTCTGCCTTGAGGCTGTAATATTCTACCCATTGACTACCTCAATAGTGGATTCCCTGGAAATGGCCACATTCATGAAGTGTGATTCCGTATGCACTGTACATCCATCATGTTCATAGTACTTCTCTGGATTATTGTCAGGTAAGTCTCAACCCCATCAAACCTCAACATGGGCTTTGGGGTCCTATTTTCCGGGTTGACCTAACACCAAAAACTCTTTCTATCTACTATACAATAACAATATTTTATACATTTCACATGATATATCCAACCACACGTAATATTAGATATGGAATGAAAACATAAGTAATACATTGAGTGTTTAATCCGACTCTTTGTGAAAATGTACGGCGTTTAAAATTAGATGGGATTTCTCCCTCAACCCCCACGTTCACAAATAATGAAAAATATCCGTTTATCTTTTGTCCAGTGTTGAGATTTAAAATAATCCAAGATGTTCATTTGTAGTTATTCCCTTGCAAAACATGAAATTGACTAAAATTTCACCTTTAAGGAGGTGTTTTCCCATTTAACCCTCACGTCCGTCGTATAAGGAAATATATATTTCCTAAAGGATCCCGCACAAACATTGTAGAAATTGGATTTCGCTGGAATTGCCTGAAACCGTGATATGTTGTAGATCTTGGCGTCCTGAAAAAAGTCTCCCTGGGTGTTTGGTGTTGCATGACAAGATCTTTGAGTTTGGTGTCACCTTGGACTTTATTTGGTATGCGTGATATGTGAGAACCGCTGCCCTTCTCCTTTCGAATTAGTTGATTTAGGTAATTCTTTTATCATCTCATTTCAGGGTCCTTGATTAGTGTGAATCCGACGTTTGAGGGTTGGGTGCTTGAAGGATGAATTTGCCTCCCCTCTCATTTCGGAATGCCAGATTAATAGGAATTACCTTCTTGCGCACGTCATGGGTCGTGATGAATGTGATCCCCTTCGTCTCTCACTTCGGAATGTTAGAGTAATTAGTTCGCCACATCTCGCGTCTGGGTAGTTGAGTAGTGAGTTTTCTCGAAGTTAATCGTGCACGGAATAACATGTGCATCATAGAATTATGGAGCTATCTTATTAAAGCTTCCTTTATCCCAATCTGGAACAACTTCAACCCCTTAGTGAAAGTTTTCTTGTAGCATTCAATTTCCAGCGTCATGAATATGACCACTTTTCACTTTATGTTTGTTTTAGTAGAAATAGATAAGGAAGAACGGCAAATATTTATAAACAACCTGCAGGTGAAATCCATAGATGAAACATACCGAGCGGCTTTAGCTTAGTTGGTAGAACTTTGGTTTGCAATAGGGAGGTTCGGGTTCAAATCCCTGTCAGGCCATCCTGACTGGGCGTTAATCAGTTCTGCCAGGCGAAAAGTGGTGTGGTATCTATACTACAGTGGCCTTCCCGCTACCTTCCCCGAGACTCTGACCCTATCCGGGACATAGGCAATCCCAAGTAGCACATGCAGGTGGATGACATTGGGTAGATCTCTTTCTATGTTGTTCGATATTTCGATATTTGCCAGATGTCGCCTGATAGGATAGATGCCAGTTTGCCTTAACCCATTTACTGCCGTGATCCCCAAATGGGGATAACATACTTCAACCTGTCTAGTGGCGCCATCTGTCAGTAACATAGAGAAACTTTATATTCTCGTGTTTCAGCTAGATGTCTCCTGTGTAAAGGAAACGAAAAAAAATCACGTGCGTGTTACGTGTTGTGTAAACAAGCTACTTTGTTTGGCAGAGGCGCACTTTTTCGTTCCAACACTGAAACGTGTTTTGTGAAGGCGGAAAAGATTGTATTTATTAAGGATAGTTTTAGTCAGTGTATGTTCACCTTGGAAGATGATAAACAGTGAATGTTTTAGTATCATCTTTTTCATCTGAATGTAATTTGGGCACGGACAACGGTCCCAAATAACTCGATCCCCATTTGGGGTTCACGTCTGATATCGTGTAAAAATAAAGGACATATTTTGTTATTGGCGTTTACTGGAAATGGCACAACGTAAGTTTTATTCTTTGAAAAAAATCACTGATATAATAAATACTTATGAGTTTTGGGATTCCGATGATGATGACGTTAGTGGCCCTATTGACATAGTGGAACTTCCTCCAGAACTGGTTGATGAAATGTCGGATAATGAAGACTTCGATGATGACATTATGGCTGATGAAGATCCTGCAGATGCTCCCGGACTTGTTGAAATTCATCGAGCGGCAGGGAAGAATGAATGTGATTTAGTGAAGCTACCTTTGGCAACATCAAGTACAGATAAAGAGGATTTAGCCACACCTCCTGCCAAAAAGAAGGCAATAATTACTTCTAACTGGAAGAAACAAAAACCTAGTTACTCGAAAGTTTATTCAACTTCTGATGCTGTGGAGACAAGGAGAAATAATCTCATTAGTGAACTCAAAGGGAAAAGCGCAGTAGAATGTTTTGAAAAGATGTTTGATGACGCAATTATTTCATATGTTGTGCGTCAGTCTGTGATGTATGCTGCACAGAAAAACGTCCATCACTTTCAACTTTCAAATGACTGTATCAAGAAATTTATTGGCATTCTTCTTTTTACTGGGTATCATTCTGTTCCTGAAAAACAACTATTTTGGTGTAAGGATGAAGACATGGATATCCAATGCGTGAGAAAATGCATGAGTCGAAACAGGTATCTTGAAATCAAGCGGTATCTCCATCTGAACGACAACTCGGAGCTCCAAAGAATTCCTGCAGAAGAACGGGATAAACTCTTCAAGATTTGGGCATTGATTGACAAACTAAATGAAAACTTCCGGCAGTTTGGTGGGTTCTCTGAAAACTTGAGTGTTGATGAGCAAATGGTTCGATATTTCGGCCACCACTATCTCAAGCAGTTTATTCGTGGTAAGCCAGTGAGGTTTGGTTTCAAACAGTGGGTGATGTGCTGCTCAGAAACAGGTTATTGCTATCAGATGCAGGTGTATGAGGGCAAGTCGAGAGACATCAAAGCTGAGGAAAATGTGACTGGACTTGGGTCGTCTGTTGTCCTGAAAATGATTTCCAGTTTAGAGACAGCAAACGCTCACAAACTTTATTTTGACAATTTTTTCACGCAATTCTCCCTGATGAAACATTTGCAAGATATCGATATCAGAGCAACAGGAACTGTTCGATGCAACAGAATGAACAAATGTCCTATTCCTACAGACAAGTAGATGAAGAAAACAGAACGAGGAACGTATGATTACAGATTTGATTTGCAGAATGAAATTTTCGCTGTCATCTGGAATGACAGCAGCTGTGTGAAACTTCTATCCAACCATGATACAATCGAACCTATTTCGCATGTGAAGCGATGGAGTAAGGCTGAAAAGAAAGATGTTCGAGTCCCCCAACCCTAACTTATCGCAGAGTATAACAAGTATATGGGTGGAGTGGACAAGATGGACTGGAACGTCCAAAAGTATAGAGTAAAAATAAGAGGGAAAAAGTGGTATTTTCCCTTGATTACCAACGCCATTGACGTTGCACTGGTTAAGGCCCACGTACTGTATTGTCTTGCAAATGGTACAATTTCCCTTTTGGCTTACAGAAGAAAGGTTGCTAGAGTGTATCTGGCTCTGTCGTCACCGCTATCCGATCCGAAAAAGGCTGGGAGGAAATCTTTTCCCACGTCATCACTCACTCGTGTTCCAGTTGACACCAGAACATCCGAATCTCACTACATCAAACGCACCGATATGGGAAAACAAAGGAAATGTGGAGTTTGTAAGAAGAATGTGCGCAAACAATGCAGTCGATGCGATGTTGGACTACATGTTGAATGCTTTCAGCAATGGCATCAAAAGTAGATGGTATGTGCCGTGATCCCCATTTGGGGATCAGCCAAAATTTTGAAATTATTCAACATTTTGTGTGCTGTAATTGAAAATTCATGTCTCTTCTTACTAATCAGATGTGGTTGAATAGAAATAAAGTAAAAAATATTCAGAAAAAAAATTGGCAGTTAATGGGTTAATCCCATAAGGAAATACCGACGTTTCAATCGTATTTCTAGCTGCTTTCAGCGACTGTAATGGATGCAGGTTTCATATCAAGGGTACAACAATCCAAGGCGAAATCTCATCCCAGTTTCGAGACAGCCACGTTATTGACCAGGGCCATCGTTCAAGTGCTATCAGGACATTCGTGGGTGAAAAGAACTGGAAATCATCAGTTAGAACGTTACCAGCGGGGGTTTAAATCTGCCTGTCTTCCGAGTTCCAACTTGGTGTCACTACGCATGAGACAGTAGAACCACGGGAAAATATGATATTGTGATTTCAATTTGCTTTTGGGCAGATTTGCAACTTTCGACAAAGCCCGTCTCGTAAGAGGAATGATGTCCCTCACCGATTGCACAAACCGGGAAAGGGAAGGGTAAGGTGGTAGCTAGGGCCAATTTAAGTATAGGTAGCACCACAGAATACACCTGGAGGAACTAAGAAAATCCTTTTAAAGGCTTAGTCCGGATGGCCGGCACGGGCAGAAGCTCCCGAAAGCGAACAAATGCTTTACAACCTGAGGTTCAATTGCTCAGTAGCCACAGCTGACGCCTGGTACTATATGGACTGTTAACATTTAGGTATTTGTTTCAGGATAAAGTCATTACCGTCAGTGCCTATGCCACGGTATTACCGTCAGAGCCTATACCCCTTCGGAATATGACTTCTCAGTAGGTACAAATGGCCGGTACATGTTCACCGAAATATAGGCCAAATTATATTTTACGAGTTTTCCAGCGACGTCAAGACCGTCAAAGTTTCCATATATGCATATACAATATAACCATTTACCATAATTTTGTTCTTGATAATATGTTTTTTACCATTTAATACACTAACTACTTTCACTTAATGTAAATCTATTTTCTCACATATACAAATTACTATTTACTGGTCATTGCGCTCATAAGCATCTACAACAACTACATTAAGTATTTGATTTGATGAAGTTAAGATCTTCGATACCCTTCCCAGAGCCCGGACTCCTTTCTATTTACCATTATAGTGAACATTTATCATGATAAGCAACCATAAGCATCTACTGCACTACACTGCACTGGGAACCACAAGGTAAAGTATAGACTTTATATCCTTAATATCCTAATAAGCTCTGAGGCGAATACCGGAATGGCACATACATTATAGCTCAGAGTCATTCCATTTTAGCATCATAATATACGTTGAACTTCATAAGCAAACATAAACATTTACTGCACCGTAGTGCGAACTGCAACGAAATGTATAGACTTCACATCCTGAACTAATATCTTACACCTGACGAATACGGGAATGGTACACACATTATAGTCCAATGTATTTTCTATTTTCAATTCTTTTTAATTTTAGTTACCAACATTGATTATTTGAATTAGATACTTGTCACATGTCACTTATTACTTGCCATGCCACTTGGCAAATCACTTGTCATGTCACTTGTCACTTGGCATGTCACTTGCCACGTCACTTGTCATGTCACTTGCCACGTCAACTTGCCCCACCCCGTGAACTTGCCTCTCCACCTTCAACTTGCCACACCCCGTCAACTTGTCCCGCCACAATTTTATTTTTAAATAAACCTATATATCAGTTTACCAGTATTCTACAAATATGGTATCCTTATAATATATATTAGTATTTACTGCTCATTAACTATGCCAATTACCATTTACTGTTCATTTCCGGTGCAATCATAACAATTCCGACACCACTCACTTCACCCCACCGCCCACTTCACTCTGTTCTTATCATCATTCACCCACAATTTCTGTGTTACTTAGATTTCGTCAATTCCGACACCGTGACAACTTGATTACAATATAAAGCATTCGTAACGCTTGACTGGTAGGAACGACTCAGGAAAGTGTCTACTCGAATACCACATGATGTTCCTTTAAGGACATTTACCTTACGTCACTTCCGCTCACCACAAAGCTGTATAAGTAAGAGGCAATAAGGACGGTAGGGGTTTGGTCTCGGCAGATTCAAGGTGCAAGGATCCCCTCACGTGTCTCGGCCACACTATACTTTATATGCTACACTTTATGAGAAATTAAAAGTGACCGAAGACCTACACACCATTCATTGCTATGCTATACAGCACTGGGAACTGTTAGATAATGTGCCCACAGCGGCTTCAATTTTTATTTATCATGCAGTGATGCAGTCACAAGAATTTACAAATCTTGCTACGTTGCACTGAACGGAATATATAGAGGTGAAGTGGCCGGTGGCGTGAAAGTGGATAATGCCAGTATTAGGTGACTACTTCTTATATGGTTATATTCTCTTAGTACAGATGGTCCACTTAAACAATCCTAGCGATGTTATTACGGGACCGATCTTGATGTAAATTTATACCAAAATGTTTTAAGATCCGCTCGACGGATTGGTGCTATATGCGAAGCACTGTGATGCATCCCTCTTTCCAATGTCAAGGTAGAAATGGGTTTCGAAGCATATATCTTCACCGAATTTATCTTAGAACATATCAGATTGTTCAACATTTGAAGTCTACATAATCTCTAGTGGTAGAGAGTGAAACGCGACATAGAAATGGAAGAACTATTGATGCTTATAAATGCTTCACTATAATGTGAAATCAAAATGAGAACAACTCTGGCCTATAATCTAAGGAAACGGAATTATCTTTCTCTTGCTCTCAAATATATATACCTTCTCCCAATCCGTCTGGTCAGCGTGGGAGCAGTAGACCAACTCCTCCCTTCGGTGAGAGGCCTCATCCGCTAGTGGATAGATTATGGCTGTGATATATATATATATATATATATATATATATCTATATATATATATATATATATATACATATCATTACCTCTGCCAACAAAGGTTAGCGCGAACCTAAATGTATATCGTTCACGGTTGTATATCGCTTAATTCCCTAATTATAATAAATGTTAGAGGTAACATACATACATACGCAACATACGTAGATATATACATACGTCAATTAATCGTTAAGCGTAATATCATAAACGTTACCCGATTACAAAAAACGATAGTATATGTTTCTATACATTATATCGTTCGACATTCTCGTCATATCGATTGTTATAAAATCATAAGTCTCCTTCATTGCGTCCCGGGGCTTTTCCCCACTTAGGTACTCCTTCAAGACGAGAAGACATCATGTTGCACCAATCATGAAAATAAAAATAGTGTAGAAGCTGTGACGAGTTGAGTCAAATATATTGTGTGAATGTCGCGTACGATACATGGTTGGAACAGGCAAACTCGGAGAGGAAACGGCGGACCACGAACAATTATGGGAGTGTGGGAATTGTGATAATAAGCCCAGAGGCCAATCCCAACGTGACAATTTCCGTACAAGAGATGATGAAAGAACTAAACGAACAGGTCTCCAACACAAATAAGCAAATGAACGAGCAGTTCTCTATTTCGAATAAAGAATCGAACTATCAGATTTCCAACTCTAATAATCAATTGAACGATTTGAATAAATCAATGAGTAAACAGATCTTCAATCTGAGCAAAACGACGGAGTCAAACTAATGAGAGAACATCATCCTACCAGAAGCAATGCGATCCAACAACAGTTAGAATCACTTAAAGAAAGGCAGAGACTGCAGATCAATTTGAAAGGTTCTAAGCGGATGTAAGAAACAACCTTGAGAATTTGATAGCTATGTACTAAACACGTGTCGAGAAGGTGGAAGAATTCATGCAATCGCCCAACGCGAAAACGATATAAAGCAGATTTTAGACGGAGTAGAACAGATTCAAGAAGACCTGAAAGAAATTTCACATGTTCATGCAATAGTGATTCATGCAGCAGCAGTCGGAATTATGGGAAAATGAAAGAAAGGCACTTTGAAACAATAAATGACCAAATGGATAAAGAAAGGATAACCCTCAGCAGGGCAGAAGGCTAATTAATTCAATTATATACCGTGGTAAGGCGAGTGGAATATTATGAAGATGGCTATCAGTCTCTGTCCTTGCGAAATCAATCAAAACTGGGAAGGCACTGTCAAAAACCATGTTAGAGAAATTGAGTGCACACGTTACAAAGATAAAAAACGCATTAGTATGATGGACGCAGATGGATGATAGCGAATTTAGTGACTCAACCTTAAGCGATACGTTTTGACTGAGGCCATCGCAGCGAGTGCGGAAAAATGATAAAAGTCATTCACACGAAGTTTAGTAAACATGAAAACGACGAAGAACCTGCAAAGAGGAAAGTGTAAAGGCCTCTGGTTCAGAACTAAAGCGAATCTTTTAGTGGAACGGAAAACTGATATTCAGTGGGTATACGACATACAAGTAGTTCATCATCTATCCTTAATACGTCCCCTCGTGAAATTCGTTGAGTGACTCCTGACTTCAATAAATGCTTCAATAGCTACTTCATGATTTGCTTCCTTTAACATTGGCACACTGATTCGTTCTCTATCTATCCTAATCTTTACTTGTTCTGCATGGATATCAAGCTAGACGCCGCGTCCAGGCGACAACTATTGCTTCAATCAATGAACCACAAGGAAACAAAACAAGATTCCTTCTTGGTTATGCTCAATGGTAATATAACTTCTCCGAGGACGCTATTACTCCTAGTAGCAGAAAAATCTACCAAGATGATACTTCATACCGGAGTCAGTTTCGAGTGACATAATATTCCACTTTCTTCCAAAACTCCTCTTCACACAGAGTCCGCTGGTGCTATTAAATATTCTTGTAATACTTTCATGGGGAATAAGACCGTCATCATCTTGATGTTGGCTGCCTGTTGCAGAAATTCATCCTCTTCGGAATCGTCTTCTAGGTTATGTTCCCACTCTTCAATCACGTTCGTTTCAAAAACGTTACATGTTAGAATAAGCTTTTCATGCTGTAGTCCAGAAATTAAATCCTCATCTGTAGGGGTCGGATGCTCTAAAGTATCTAGTTAATTCGACCATTAGCAACTGAGGCTCTTCTATTTTTAGTGGGATCTGGTCAGGATGATTTGGGGGTCTGCTTTCTTTGCAGTCCCATGACCCAGCCCTACCTTGATTCTCGTTCTGATCCATCTCCATCCCTCGTCTATGCTTTGTTCGTCACCGTATATTCTTTCCTTTACATCGTGTGTGTCTCGACCTTGTCCTTTCCCACGCTGTCCTCGCCTCCAGTATGATCTTCTCCTGTCTCATTTATTGTCTTCAATCCATCTGGCTCTTCTTGTGAATGATGTTCTCTGTCTCTCGCACTAAATGAGTTGTATCATTGTTTTCTTGCGAATTAACTTCTACTTCACTTTATTCGATCCCAAATGGAAATTGTAACCAAGTCTTTCTTTATTTGAAGGACACCTATGGTTTAAATTGCGCCTCGACGTGATTCGTTCGTATTGTATATATATTATGATCGCATAAACCTTGCAAAATCAGGCAAATTGTATTTTATTCATTGTATATTAATTTTGTACAATTTAAAGAAATGTAATACAGAAACCTCTTATGATATGGATTGAAAAATAAGAAAGTATGTACAAATAGGAAATAAAAACAGCAAACGAGAGCAAGACTAATAATATTTTCGCATTACTTAAACCATACGATAGTGGAATATGGCTGAACCAGTGGACGGCATGAGGTGACTGCCTTAAAGTCTGTGACGTAAAGGATTACGTTTATGAATCGAGACTCCTTTAGTCTCATGTCACTGACCAGTGTATTTTCTAAATTGTTTGTTATGATTCGAAAGCTTAAAAGAGCAAGACGTCAGTTCTCCTCCCGTAATTTTGTAATTACACGACACAACGATGAAGACGACAGTAGTTCAAGTAAGTCTCTTTGTCATTTGTACCTTCACGCAATCACCTTAGAGTTGTTTACTGGTACTCTCGATCTGAATTGGATATTCCAATGTTAGTAATTATCTGTTTTGTAAATTAAATTAATTGTAAATTAGTCTTGCTCATCCACGCGTTGCTTTAAATTGAAGTGGGATTTTATGTTCATTATTCTTATGTTACTCAAACTAGTTAGCTGATTTACAAGTCTTAGGGCTCATTGGAATGCACCCATAAATGTTCCATAGGCGACCATTTCTGGGCCCTTTCCAAAGCTCAAGGACTGCATCTCAATGCAATAGCAAAGTATCATGACTCTAATATCTGAGCTCATTTCTGCGATATTAGACTTATCGCAAATTCTAGTTCACAGTAAAGCTGAAATTAGGAACTAGACGTGATGATCCCACGGATCGTACACAAAAATATATATATATATCCCAATAAATTTTAATTTGCAGATGTTTTCTAGCATATTGCTGAAGTTTAATGCCCGTGCTGATGTGAATCTACTTTGGTAATTTACAGGAAGTAATAGAGCAATGTTGGTGCAAATATGTGTTTCTGATCTTATCGGATCTCGTTATCTAATTTTAGTATACTGTCCCGTGATGAATTTCTTCACACTTGTATCTATTTTGGGATTATTTGGGATGGTTTCTAACCTACTCAGTTGTGTGTCAGATTGGTAATATTAGAGGAACACTTCCCTAATGTCCTCGCATGTACTGAATTTATCAACTTTCGACTGTTACCACGATGATGATGCGTGAAGTAACATGAATGACACAATGCTCAGGTGACACATTTCCGCACACACTCATGATGTAGAACAAGGAATATACAATGTCTAAAGTTCTCCTCTGTCTGGTGGGAATCTGGTAAATGACTAAGTCTGTATGTCTAATTACCATTATGTCTGGCTCATTATGATGCTTTTTACGAGTAGTATCCTTTAAATCCCACATTTGATTTTTGTCTCCATGTTTTGATAGTTCCTGAACCTAACGTGATCCATTAACTTTTCAAACTCAATGCCTTTCACTAGGAGATTTATTAAGGCTATATGACGAATACTTGTATGTCGTATACCCACTGAATATTCGCTTCCTGTTCCACTAGAAGATTCGCTTTTGATCTGAACCAGAGACCTTTACACATTCCTCTTTTCAGTATCCTCAGTGCTTCATCGTTACCATGCCTTCTTGGTTTCGTGTGAATTTCCTTTATCATTTTTCCGCACTCGTTACGATGGTCTCAGTCAAAATGTATCGCTTAGGGTGCTGTCACTCATTTTCCTATCATCCATCTGCAAGCTCGTATTTATACTGACTTCCTTCCATCTTACTAATGCGTTTTTAACTTTATGATGCGTGCACTCAATTTCACTAAGATGGTTTTGACAATGCTTTCTCATCGATGAAGAGACTGATAGCCATCTTCATAATATTCCACTCGCTTTACAGGTATCTAATAGAATTAATTGGTCTTCCACCCTAATAAGGGTTATCCTTTCCTTATCCATTGAGTCATTTACTGTTTCAAAGAGCCTTTCTTTCATTTTCCCATAATTCCGACTGCTGCTCCATGGATCATTATTGCATGGACATGTGCAATTTCTTTCAGGTCTTCCTAAGTCTGTTCTACTTCGCCTAGAATCTGCTTTTTATCGTTTTCGCGTTGGGCGATTGCATAGATTCTTCCACCTTCTCGACACGATCTTGGTACATGGCTACCATATTTTCAAGGTTGTTTCTTATATCCGCTTTGAACCTTTCAAATTGACCTGCAGTCTCTGCTTCCTTTTAAAGTCATTCTAACTGTTGTTGGATCGCATTGCTTCTGGTAGGATGATATTTTCTCAATAGTTTGATTCAGTTTTTCGTCCGTCGTTTTGCTCAGATTGAAGATCTGCTCACTCATTGATTTATTCAAATCGTTCACTTAATTATTAGAGTTGGAGACCTGCTAGTTCGTTTCTTTATTAGAAATAGAGATCTGCTAGTTCATTTGCTTATTAGAGTTAGAGATCTGCTCTTTCAGTTTGTTCATCATCTCTGGTGTCTGGTGGTGACATTTTTACGGTGGAATGGGTCTCGCTTGAACACTAGTTACTCTGTGCATATTATCACAATTCAACAATCCCATAATTGTTCGTGGTCCGCCGTTTCGTCTCCGAGTTTGCTCTTTTCCAACTAATATCGTACGAGACATTCAAACAATTTATGTGACTCCACTCGTCACAGCTTATACACTGTATTTTCATTTTCATGATTGCTGCAACATGATGTCTTCTCGTCTTGAAGGAGCACCTAAGTGGGGAAAAGTTCTGGAATACAGTGAAGGATCCGTATGAATTTATAGCAATCGATATGACGAGAATGTACAGCGATAGAATATATAGAAACATAATCGACCGTTTCTTTATAATCGAGTATCGTTTATGATACTACATTTAGCGATTAATTGCCGTACGAATGTTAGTGTTGCCAGCAGTAGACATTCGCAGTATTTCCAGAATATTAAAAGCCCGAAACTATCGGTGAAGGCAGGGACTATAAAGATGAAGTCAACGTCATTTACTGACAAAGTATAGTTTATTCTAGTGCTGTGTACTACTTCGCCAATACTATTGTAATAAGCACAAAAAGAAAGCAAAATAACACAAAACAGCAATGATGCGAATTACAAATGAAATGAAGATATTAGTTGAAAATATATGATAATTGGTCATCAAATGCTGTTGAGTCCATTGTTATAGGCACTCGCTCTCCTCTCTTCTCTCTTTCCGTTTTCAGTGGGCACGTACGCTAAAACGAAGCTTTTTCCTACTTTTTTGCTTTCACCTTTCCTTTTCTATGCCTATAAAAACATTTATGGGATGAAATATTACAATTCTTGTGGAGTGCTGATAAACCTGTTGTTCATTTTTATAGGGATTCTAATGTTTTCTTTCATTTGTCGTTTCAGGATGAATCCGAAAGTGGTAATTCGCCTGCTGGTTCACAAATCTGGCACATCTGATGACGAATCATCCATTGTAGATCGAGAAATGTTCGACCAGATATGTGCCGAGTTATTGGATGAACGAGTGATCGTTGAGCGGTATGAATTTCTGACATATGAGGACGCTTCAGACCTGGATGTTGACTCAACTGATCGTGAATATGATGATGATTATATCGACATGACATCGCAAGCCATATCAACGCAACATGTGCCGGAAGTGTCGGATGAAGAAGAAACACCGTCATCTCAAGGCAGTAGCTCATCGTATGTTCCGTCACCGGGAAGAAAGAAGAAAGGAGTCAGCGAAATGTCAAAAGAATACAAAGAACGGGCATTCCAGTACTGGACAAACACAGTTGGAGGAAAGCGAAGATGTCTGGCATCTGTTCGATCCAAGTTTTCAAAGATCAAATCGATTGGCGTGCTGCAGAACTATGAACGATCGCGAGAAAAAGATGACGTCACGCGTGAAGATGAGTACTATAAACACCAGAGTGTTTGAACACTTCAAAGAAATGTCTGCACGCAATGCCATAATTCACGACAGAACAATCAGACTGTGGGCATTGCAAATCAAACGCCAGGTTGATCCAGATGATAAACTGAATTTCAAGGCATCAGATTCTTGGATTTACAAGTTTAAGAAAAGGAACGGATCGTCTCGCGATCAATTACTCATAAAATGTCAAAGATCAGCGCCTCAAAAGGGGAGGATGTACATAGAAAATCAGATGAATTCGTCAGAAAAATGAAATCCTTGTTCATCGAACGACATTTGGTTCCCAAACAGATCCTGAACACAGATCAAAGTCGTTTCGAGAACGAAATGCATTCAGGACGAACACTTCGACCAATGGGCATTAAACTATTATATGCATCCGTACGATCTACATCGGCAAAGACGCACTCATACATAATAATGCCTGTAATATCAATGGACGGAGATCTACATTCGCCGATGTACATGATTTGTGCAGAATCCAGTCGGAAAGTTCCTCAAAGCAAACCAGCTGATCCATCAAATATTATGTCTTATGCTTCTGGCTCTGCTAACATGAAAAACGGTAAAATGCTAAAATGGTAATAACATTTCTTTGTTAGATGCAAGACTATGGAACATTTCCCTCCTTCCCCCGCAACTGTGGAAGCTTTCATTCCATATTTGCTCAAAATGGAAATACTCTCTCCAAATAGGGTATGACAGCAATTACTGAAATAAACAAAAACAGAAGCAACCATATTTGCAATACAATGGCACAGTGGTATCCATTCTACGTACGCTAAAAGAAATATGGTTAAAGTAACCATATAACGCGATTTTTTATATTTAATTTTGGGACAGCAATACTATGGATTGTAAATACCATACAGGTATTGGTAATCGTGTATTGTCATCATGACAATATATTTGGTTAGGTGTATTGTCATAATTACAATACTGTTAACAATACTGTATGGTCGAATTCTTATTTCTTGTTAAATTAACAATATATTTTGTCTGATTATAGTTTATTATACAATACTGTATACTTGAATTAGCCATGGAGGAATCATGTCTGACCGTACTATATAGTTACACATTAACTATACAAATATTGTTTGAAATTGATGATACTTTATTGCTGTTGTGCCCATACGATTGTTAAATGGTCTCAAGAGAGAACGGACGCTATATCAACATAAGTTTGCAAGAAAATACAAATTTCGTGTTGGCAAAGTTTTCTTTCACGATTAGTATACCACTATTACATTATACACGTTGGGGTTGTAAACTTTAGTAAATCATTATGACTGAAACATTGTGCATTACATTCAATGATAATACTATGCGAATAAATCATTAGTAGCAATCGTTGATTGCAAATTCAGATTTCAGAATTATCACTATTTTTGTTGTCTGGAATCTAGAAATGGTAGCTATCACAGCGCAGCTCTTAAGCGCCGTTTAGTCGCATAAGCTCAATATTACTACACATTGTGAAATTACTTCAAATTAAGTGAAATTGTACAATACATTTATTCTTCGTAATCACAATAGAAATACTCATGTCATAATCTCATATGAGGCCATAATATATAAATCCTTCGTCATCCTTAGGTACATGTTTCTAATTTCTCTCGATTCGAACAAACAATATGGCTTCCAAGCACACAGAGTCCCAGAAAAAATATTGTAGTATTAACTATACTTTTTGTCATCTTCCGCGCATGCGCCTCCAAATAACCATACAGTATGATTCGAGCAACAATTAAATATCTTGTCAAACTTGTAGATCATGAAGGTATATGGTAAAATGAACCATACATATGATTTTCTCAGCAATGTAAACTTTAACCATACTTGTTTAGGAATCCTAACCATACAACAATACCATATATAGTTAACCTAGCACAATAGTATAGTTACCGTAGCACAATTATGCTTACGATAACTATAAAAATTAACAATACAGTTTAGCAATGCCAGTATAGTTGAATTTACCAGTGCTTTTTTTACAGAGCGGTGTCACACACACCCAAATAATTAAAATTATCCCAGAAAGATATCTTGAGGACTATATAATGTTTCAGAATTTATACGATTTGTTAAGTATAATTAGGTCTTAATTATTTAAGAATTTGTCAAATCACCATATAAAAATCGCGTAAGATACCTTATCAAACTCTAACTTACTTTGCGAAAGAGGGCAGAAGTATAAATAACTCCTTCACAAAGACACATTTTTGCTATTACACAATATTCTTTTCTAGAACCACGTAAGTAGAGAAGAAGGTAAAAAAGAACGACTGCAAATATGTCTGATATATGTTCATAACGTACTTGTAAATTTAGGTTAGAAACCCATGACTATGATATTAAAAGCATATTTTAGAGAGACATCATAATCTTGAGTTTGAAACACTGGGCTAAGTATGGGCTACCATTTACAGTTATCTTAAATGACTAAGAAGAATGTTGAACAGTTCAAGATAATGTTCAAGAGCGATATACTGATTATAAATGTATATTTACAAAAGTCAGAGATAGTCTTTCTTTTCTGCACCAGCGCATTTTTTTATGTGCTCAACTCGAACACATGATACACATAACCCATAGGTCCATCTGTGTGTTCAGAAAATATCATGTCGCAGAATATACAAATCATATCAACATGATCTGGCTTTGTTGAGCAGCTGACGTATCAAAGTAACTATCTTCGTCATCACAACGAAGCCCGTATTTAGACCATTCATAGAAGATACTTCGTGACGCAATAGAAGTCAATAGGCAATATTATTTATTCTTTGTTTTATACTGACTGCGAGTTCTGTCTTGGTTTTATTGTGTTTAAAAAAGCTGAAATAGAAATGCCTGATAAAACTTTTCCACTATTGAAAACAGGCACAACGTAGAAATAGCCTAAATCCACCACATCCAACTCTCTATCAATAAACTGAATTCATCATCGTCTATGGGGAACTGTTTCATACTTTTGTCACTAGTCAGCAGTACTAGACAAGCATACACAAGTCTAAAATCGTCTACTAGCCCGTATTTGGCCAGAACCCATATTTAGACCTTCTCCTCTAATTGTGTGGTTATAGGTGGCCATTAAGTAAGAATGTATAGACTTCAAAGAACATCTACTGATTGACTGCGCGAGTTATTACAAACTTTACCTTCCTTTAATCTCACATCATTATAAACAAACAGCAACTTTTACTTTAAGTCACAACTTATTAAAGAAATTCGTATATGGTGTTCAAGTTGTCTAAGATCTATCTATATATTTTTATAAACTGGATTAAATATTACTTTATAGTTACGGCACGTACCCTTCGGATTTAAACTCGTCCCAATGAAATCCCGTTGAAACATGTTTCAAATCTGGCGATTTTTCAAATGTAAGTTTACTCAAAAAAAAAAAAATATGTTTGCAAACTTCTAGTTGTGGGTACTACTACCACTAAAATCATATCTATCTGTGTTGTCACTTTTAACTACATTATATCATCATAATTTTCCATTTTTTATTTCTATTCGCCCATTTTTTGTGTGTAAACACTGAAATACCAGATAGAGCCTGCCATATTTACTGACTTTAAATTTCTCTTTAAGTCCAACCAGATCAACAATTGGGGTGTCATTCTAAGTTACTCGGTGTCGTTGCTCTTCGTCCCTGCAGTTTCTTTGGGTTCTGAACTTTAACAAGCGCCCAAAAATGTTTCTGTTGTCTTTACGCTTTTGAATTTCTTGAGAGTTGCGTCTTCCACATACTTCATACTCTCACTATTAAACTACTCCCGTTTTCTCCACTATGTACACTATCACAAACTTCAGTGTTGCCACTATGAATTCCTCTCTCGCCTTATGCCATTGCTATTACCGGAAACTGAAAATTGTGCTTCACTGAATAAGCACGGAAAACCTCACCATCCATCTTTAACTTATTGAACATTACTGATCCGCACTTCCTCTCCTTCCCGATCATTTGGATTTTCTCTGTTAATAGTCTTCTTTCTATTCGGTAAACCTTTTACTGAAAATTGATCCTCTATATAGATGCGTATTTCCTGTAATTTTGATTTTGCGGCCAGTACATCAGTCGTCTTCTTTAAGAACTTTACTACTATGCATGTGTTGTTACGCCCAGACCTAAGAAATGTCCTCTTGCTATGCCCTCTTGATCGGTGGTTAGTTTTTCACCGTCATTACATGCTGTTTCACAGTCACTGCTGATGCCCATGGACCTTCCTTCTTAACTTTTAGATAAAAGGTTAAGCTTATCCCTGTGCGATACGCACACGCCTTGAATGGTGCATGGTGGATGTGGAAGAAGCGCTCTACATATTCTCATCCTACGGTACAGAATGAGGTGGGATGTTCACTGACCTACGCTGGACCGTCTTTACCTTCCCAAGGTGCCCAGGAATACAAAAGACACTCTGGTTCTAAATTTGTAAAGCTTGAGTGCACCTCAGAGCGCCATGTATAGGAACAATCCGAGAAAAGTCGCCCGTGTCATGGCCGAGATTTGAACCTTAGCCGCCCGATTTCTTTTCGGAGGCGCTACCGCCTGAGCCACGCTAAATCATCCTTCTTAACTTCTACATTGTAAAATTTAATATTATTTCGCATCCTTTGTTTTTTTTTCTCATCTCGAATTATTTTACAAAATAACGCGCTTTTTTCATGTACATATCCCAGTTCTTTTAATCTTTTACCTCGCTTGCTAGATCATTTAATTTCGCCTCCATGCCGTCAAATCTTTTGTCACTCACGCCTATTTTGTTGACATAATGCTCCACCATATTAGTTAGCTATGTAAGAATGTTTTACAGCTTTCTATCTACATTATTTATGTTACCTCGAACGGATTTCTGGTCTATATTCTCTAATAATAATAATAATACCAGTAGGATGATTGCTAGACATGCCACTTTACCTAATCTGCCTTCTTCCTTTCTCGTTCTGCATTCCTTTAAACCTAACAGCAAAATAACTTAGCATATAAATAACCTTTGCGTGTTGCTGCCTACAGTACAGCAAATATAACTTTTTTTCGTAGTGGGTGTTCTGTCATAGGTTCCACAGAAGAGTTGGATAAATTGTAGATTTAGAATTACAATTAACTTTATTTCATTGATTTATGTTTCTTGCCTTGCATAAACATTTTTATTGCGTTTTTTGCTTGTTACTCTTTTTACAAAAGACGGTATTTCGAAATTTCTCGAAAAAGCATTAAGTTCCCGTTCTGAAAAATAATATTGTTGTCTAGTATATTTTGCCTTCTAGCTCATAACATTTTTACCGAGATAATTTTAAGATTTTATATTCAAATGAGGGGTTGAGATGTCCTCTTTTGAACGGCAAGTTCAATATTCGATCTAGTTCCCACCCACGTCGATACACTTCCGTCATCGGAACACTAGTTTCTGCATGTAATTCCTTTTCTTTTCAAAGTACATTTCTAATTAAAATTTATTTTCAGTTCATGCAATCCCTTATCTAGTCACTGTTTTTCTGCAAATGCTCTACAGACTGCGACATAACCTGATTGCAGATCCCTTTAGTTGTCCCCAAACATCTCATACAAAACAACTAGCTGGCCCGAAGGAGAAGCAACACCAGATTGCTTTATGGTCATTAATTCAGTAATTAATGAGTGCATAGATATACCTATAAAATTGTATACATGTTTATAGCCAAGAATATGTATATTTTTTTTACTATTAACTCGATAAGTTTATAATAAAAGCCAAATGTACTTACTTCGATACGGATACAGCATATTGTACTATTGCCGCTTGACTAAGACTGGCGATTTTACTGGTACCTTTTCCATTTAGTCCTAAAAAATATACGTCAATAGTTCCCCTTTCTGACCTTGTGTATAGAATATTTCTGCTATTGTCAACTTCAATTTGAGTGATAGGATCTTCCTCATAGAAGGTGAAGTTCAGAAAGGATGGGATGAGGAAAGATAAAGCACCACTTGAGTGATTGTACTTTTCCCATCGTCCGTAACACTGTAACATTAATCGAATCAATCAATTATCATGCATAGATCAGGAACGCAATGAACTGTGATTTATACAAGAATTATAGAAATGAAATTGGATAAGTATTCACCTTAAGAGGTAAGGTGTTTTTCATGTCTTACAAGCATTATGTACGATTGTATGTTAGTGACGAGTAAATGTTTTTGTGTTTTTGTTTTAGCAGTGGACTAACAATTACTACAGATCATAAACAACTGTTTGAAAAGTTAATTTATCTAGTCTAGTTAATTTAAAGTAAACAATGAACTAAATAGACCTATGTTTACTTTATTGCACACATACAAAATTGTTTAAAATATAAATTCAACTGCTATACCAAAACTCCGGAATTTCTCGAATCTCGATCGGTTCAAATATTCAACTTCGCTAGAAAGAATTTGCGAATTTCCCGATTTTCGCTCATAAGCTATATTCTTTGACCTATTACGTAACGTTCTATATCGTCACCCGTGACTCCAGAATTAGTCAATCATTGTCGGTATGAACAGTTAACAAGATAAGGAGTGCTTTTATTCATCCTATAACCATACAAGGTAGTGACGTAGTGTACCGACAAGCTTGAAGGGGTGATAGTACATAAAGGAATAAGCGGAAAAATGTATGTCACCGAGTCTAAATTCCACCTTGTTTCGGAGCTACAAGGTGCTGCAAGTGTAGAAGAATAAACTTTAGAGCTTCAGATTTTCATTATAGTTGACAGTAGTGTTAGGGCTATGGTTCCCAGATTGCACACAGACTGGATCTGGAGCTCAACAATCCGTCTGAACCTTTCGGGAGATTTAATACTAAACATATGAAGGATGTCCCTTCCCGACAAACCTTCCTTCACGGGAGTAACTCACCTAGATCAGCACAGGAGCATTCAGAATATTACCACTATGATAAATTCAAATTATCCGGTGATAAAATCCAGGCGCCAGCTGATCAACAGTGTAATTATGATTATAACAATTTCAGTAGGTTCAAAGAGTTCCCTTTACAGTTCTGGGTGTATGCAATCCCGCCAAGTACATAATTGTTTACCTAATAGATTCCCTGATTCAATATTCCACGAATCAGAGAAAGATTTCAACAGAATCCTTACCAGCGAGATCGAAGTAACACCAACTCACTCGCTGTATATATTAAAATATAAATTAATACTAGAGAGGGCCATGCATCAGGTTAATAATAATCAAAAGCAATGTTGAACAGTGGAGATCAATATGTTTATTTTAATTTGATTTTTTCTAATCGCAAAGTTTTGAAGTAATATTTCGTTTCTTTGAGTGAATCTCTAATTTTGTACACTCTCCAAATTAAAATGAAATTGCGCCCCCAACCCAGTGCGACGACAATAGTCACACAAAGTTTAATCGCCTATCCAGATACCGACAATTGGTGTCTGGCAAGATTGAGAAACGGCAATAGTTCCTCACGCAACCTAAAACCAAAGACGACAATAGTCTCTGGGAGCCTAATTGAATTTATCTTTTCTCATCCCTCGCAGGCTGCCTACACCAATTTGGTGGCCGCCATGGTCACACTACACACTTGGGCCTACTAAAGTCTTGGTGGGCGCAGACTGCGAGCGGGGCATATATTAACAATCATCTCATCTCATAGCAAAACTATCTAAGCTCAAGAAACAATTAAGAAAAATCCCTATTTCCTCTCCGTTAATTTCTCCTTGAGGACTGAGGGTTGGTAATGCAAAGTTCTCCTTCCCCACAGAAAGTCTACGATCGATTTTCTGTGCTAACGTAAATGGGCAGTCATGGGGAAATTGGCTAATAACAAAATCAATGCACTTCTCCCAGTCGGCAATAGACCATAACAGTGCCCCGTTTCTTACAAGTTGCTTTCCATTATCAAATATAAATCATCCCAATCATTTCAAAGTTTGAGAGGACATTTGTCGTTTTAAATTGCTATAAAATAGTATATATACCGTTATTAATTTTATTGAAAAAGTGATAATGATGCTATTTATAACGTTTCTAAATGAATTTTCTAGAGAATAATTATTAATTAATCAATTAATTAACTAAGCATTTTTGTTTATAATTTTCTACTAAACTAACGAAGCAGGAACATCGAATCTAAAATATATGATTCCCTACACCTTCCTCAATGACATGAATAATTTCGCAAAATTTCTTTTGCGTTACATGAACTTTTATGCGCTTTCCTCTGAAGAGGTGTGCAGTTTGATTGCAACAGTTTTATGCCAAATAATGTAACATTGATTTTCTACTTTTTATTATATTAAAATGGTACATTTGTTTACCATTTAATATATGTCATTGCAAAGAGTGAAGATTGCTTTTTATTTTGCAATATTTTTTTTTTTTTACTTTAAAAAGTATACCCATTCCGAAAAAAGTAAAAAGTTTGTTACATGAGTCAATTATTTTGAATTCCCCACCGTTCACTAGCGCCGCCATGCGAATCAGATGCGAACTGCGACGACACTTGCCCCATAACGACAGGAGAATTTCAGTGGTACAAACTCTGTTTTATTGTTCGGTGCGTTATTTTTTTCTCTGCTGTGATGGGTAATACTAGAAGACTTCTATCACAAACTAAAAAAAAAGGAGTAAACATTCGCAAGCAAGTCGTTTATACTGGAAAAGGCGTAAACTCGAATGTGATGATGTAAGTGCGACTACAGTGAACTTGGAAGATGCCGTAGTTCAACATATCGTTAATGAAGGCAATAGCTCTTCGAGTGGTGTAAAGGAACCTGATATCGCTAAATAACCTAGCAGCTCTTCTAGCAACTCACAACAGGAAGATAACGTTAATAATAGGTAAGAATATTTAATTAATTGATTGCTTGGCATTGTATACCAAGCATGAAAAAATGTCTCCTATGAGAAATTCTCTTTCTTTCAGAAACAAACATTTAAATATTGTTTCATATAATATATGTGGTATTGTTTCTTATGTGCTTTTATCAATAAGTTGATTCTTCAACCACCACCAAAAAAAGAAACACAATAAAACCCAGCCAATATTCAGGTTTAAAAATTTACTTCAAAACTTGATATGACAGTTCATTGCTAAGATACTTTGTTCAAATCATTGCGAATATCTGTTCCTAATCGAAAACATTGACAGCATACAAGATTTCAAATAAAAAACACTTTTAAAAAAATGCTAAAAATTAGATTTATTAGCTGCATTAGTAAATAAGGTTTTATTTTTCATATAAGTTACTGATTATTTATTTATTTATGCGCGGCTTTTGTCTAAGTAAGATTTCTTTTTAACTGTGTAAATGTAATGGGGATTATACACAGTTCATGGGCTTTTATATCCAGGGAGGATTTTGTCCAGGGGGATTTTGTCCTACATACGGGAATCGAACCCAGGACCTCCCGGAGGCAAAGACAGCGCTCTGCCAGTAGAGCTATATTGCTCGGTGAACACTAATTCGGGGTAAGAAGATGAGGAAGTAAACTGAACTTGTCTTAGTGAATTGTAGGAAATTTCACTGAGGATGTGGGGTGGTCCGGGGAATGCCCTCCCTGAAATTAAAAATTCCCCCCTGGGTGAATTTGCCTCTTATATTCTGCAAAGTTGTGTTTAAGTTCCGGATATTTTCAAATAGGCTAATATATAATAATAATAATAATAATAATAATAATACACAGCCATATTCAATCCACTACTGGATGAGGCCTCTCCCGGAGGGAGGAGATGGTCTACTGCTCCCACGCTGACCAGACATGTTAGGAGAGGAGAGCCGAAGCTCACAACTGTGATCGCTATCTCTTTATTCAGGTAGCTCCCCCAATTGGCCTCACGACGCTGGGTGGACGCCGCACAGGCAACACCATCTGGAGTACTGCAACGGTCACCCGTCCAAGCACTGACCAGACCCAGAGCTGCTTGACTTCGGTGATCTTACGGGAACCGGTAGACCAGCTCGGCTAGGGCGTTGCCTATATATGCCTATATATACAACGGGAATCACTTGTTTAACTTACGAGTTCAAAAAACTCTGAGTCTCAAGTAATTTTGAACCTCAAGCAGCCTATGTGTTTTTACAAGTGTTTGTTAGTGTTTACTTTTTTAAACATTAAGTGCTTGTTCCGGCAATTATTCCAATTTCGTAATACATCTTGACCGCCTTTTTTTCCATCATCTCGTTATATATTTGATTCTTTCGTCCGTCTTTTATTCAATATTTATGTATGAATGTTATGCCCTTTTGGACGGCCTAAGAGTGGAGTCGATGCATGTGTTGCTTATAAGTGAATTTGCATGGTTCAATCTCAGAAAATTTCGGAGTGGTGACTTCAGTCAAATTGTGCGTACATCATTTTGTGCTAAGTACGCGCGTGATCAATCTGCTATATTCCTTTGCAACACTTTTAGTGTGGTGCCGTCTATGCCGTAGATCCTTTCAAGGAGGTTTAGTCCTCTGCATTTTTTACATCCCCATATTGTGCCTTGTTAATCGTCTTTGAACTTTCAACAATTCGAAATATTTTTGGAGAAACCGTACTCTTTGAAGATGATTTCTCAATTTCCAGACTTTTTACGTCGATTCTCCCTAAATATTTCGGTGAATTATTGGAGTTTTTAATTCCCAGTCAATGCACCGTAAAACTGTCGCTGAATTTCTTAACAATACAATGCTTAGTTACCTGTTTTAGCACTGGGAATGAAAATATCAAATTCGAAGTGTCACAGTTTTTTTTTCTTGTTTTTTTTTCTTGTTTTTTTTTTTTTTTAAAAAAAGGAAAATCAGGGTTCGGAAATACAATTTTTGTTACTGATTTACTGTCATTCTGTGCATCCATCCAATTGCCTGTAGTGACACACGAATGCTTTTTTTTTTCAGAAAAAACTTTTTGTTTTACTTTTGTCACTGTCAAAAGCTTGTAAACTAACTGTGTTTTCCTAGAATTTCAAGGATGCATTGAAGGAAGGAGTCACTTCCCCCTCCCCTGAGGTTGATTACAGACAGAATCACAAATAGAGACTCCCAATCCTGAGAGCTGTACATAGCTCAAACGTAGCCCAAGTCTATTCATAATGGAAACGTCTTTTGAAATTATAACCCTGGCAGCACTTGATGGTAATAACCTCTATTGTTGTTTAAGAAAAAGAAGAAAAAATAGGCATTTTCGCCCTCCTTTTTATATTTGTTTTCACATGGAAGATAAGGAAAGGGAAGACCGCTAGTAAACAAACTTTCTGCCCTTTACTGGTGTTTAATTTCCACCCTGACGTGAAAAGGAGATAGTGGTATAAAATAAACAGTGAACATTGAGATATGAATTTGAAACTTTTTAATCAAGAAGTGTGTAAATACCGCACAACATTAGAAACTTTGGGCCATTAGTTTTGGTGGAACCGAACCGTTTTTTTTTCCTGTTGAAACACCTTTGTTTTTCAAACATCAGGTTTTTTTAAACACCGGTCGGTTCCCGGTTTCTCTTTAAACACCGCTTTTTGATAAAACAGCTGTTATCTCAAACGCAGGTTTACGATCAAACACTGGTTACCGTCTTTTCCCAGAAAATAATTTCCATTTGATTATACGGAGACTGTATGGGCTTTTACAGCTTTTCCTCTGACGTAATTGTATATCTCACATTCATGATTTGAGGGATGATTCATGTATGGTTGAGCAATGCAGGAATACCAATATCTCAATTTTGACAATATTGTTGGTTATGGGTTCATGCACGGAGCCACAAAATTGAAATTGTAGGTATTTCTGACACATTCGTATATGTATCTATGTGCGGAAGTCTTTGCATTTTATACCATTAAAAAAGTCGTCGTCTTCTTATTCTTATTCTTCTTCCTCCCCTTCTTCTTATTCTTCTTCTTCTTCTTCTTCTTCTTATTATTATTATTATTATTAATATTATTATTATTATTGATGAAGTTCTACCCAAAGGCAGGTCTTTGACACGAAAATCCCTGGGCAAGGTGAACCCATGTTGGTTTATCATTGCCTTCCACGGGATGATGATGATGACGCCCGTAGGACGGGAGTTATAGTATAACGTGGGATCCGAACCACTTGTGTCCGCACCGGAAATCGAACCCGGGACCCCTTGTTTCATATTTTGACATGCATAATTTTCATAATTTGACATGTATAATCATCATCAGCGACCTCAAATATATAAAGAAACTAATTTTCAGCCCGTTTGGATAATTTTGATATAATTTGACATGCCACATGGTTAATAATAACATGCCACATGGCTAGAAATAACATAAGAAAATTTGGTTCAAATATCTTCAAATCTGTGGCCGCTAGCGTGGAAATATATATACATGGATATTTATACATATAGACATCGTACCGATCTCAATAGGTAGATGTTTCTTCGAAATCTACCTAAAAATAATTTAAAAAAAAAACACATACACACACAAACAAACACTTAATGATTTCACTGTCGATGAACGAGAAAATATAAAAAATATTTGTTTTGGCCGCTAAACATTATTTGAGAGAAGAGAAAAAGTTCTGAGAATCCTAACCAGGCACACGACCGTGGTCGATGTTAATTCCATCTAGCGTCTCAGAAACAAAATACTAGCAGAAAACAAAATTTCCGTTTGGGCCAAGTGGAGAGATTCAAAATTACTCCCGCACAGAGCTTCGTCAATAGAAGCATGCGCAACAAAACTTTAAAGGTCTCCTGGGTATTATCTTATTGAGTTTGAAATCGCGCTCCCCTGACGGCAATAGTCGTGAAAGTGAACCACCCTTGATAATCAGATTTCATGAAAATCGGTTCAGCTACCACCAAGTTAAATTGCACTGCAAATCAATTTTTACTCTTAGCAATCTCGGAAAACAAAGTGAATTCAAGATACGCTGTACTCCAATCATTCCCGAATTTGAAACATTATGTTTTAAATTTAGGTAACATTTAAATACGACCGACATTGTAATACATTTCTTGATTTTATCAAGTGAACTCCCACCCCAATGTACAGCTAATTTTGTCTCCAGTCTGCATCGCTCGCCTCTCCTTGGACCATTGCCCGTCGCTGGCAATGTTAGTTACGTTATTCTCTGCAATTCACGCGAGAGTGAAATTTTCGACTCCCGCCCCTTCAGATATACACTTATGTATCGCGGCCAATTTCCTCCCTCCTTCCAGAAGATCAGGTTGGAAAACTAGCCCCCTGGATTCCCTCAACAACAAAGTCACGGGAAGGGAAGCTATGACCGGCCGCCAGTCTTTATCACAGAAATAGAGAGAGAGAGAGAGAGAGAGAGAGAAAACACAACTCAACGGCCAGTTTACAGTTTTGGGGCTGCCTTGCCAACTGCTTTTCAAGAAAAGCCTCTTCATTTCTGGGAATACTGAAAAATATTTCTCAAAACAAAATATACATTCAAATATTCATAATTATAGGAAAACACAAAATGAATACATAATATATAAATAATTAGTTACAAGTACCAATATTTCCCCGACCGGGTTAGATATACTTTAACTCTTATGATAATATCTTTACAATTTTATATAACAAATTAATAGATAGTAATAACATGAATAAATTATTTACAATAATTAATATCCTGGTTTGGAATAAATTAGTTAGAAAGCCCACTTTCTAACAGTAGAGCTAAAACGGTATTCTGTCATTAGACTTTAAATCGGCTCTTTCCAAAAATGCATATTCCACATTTATCTGATGGATACGCGAAAGATTTCTCAAAGGAAATAGTGTATTCTCATAAATTATCTAAAGTAAAAAGGTTCGAAATGAGCATGAATGGCACGATTTTCCACTACTTAACAATAATTTGTTTGCGGCAAATAAACCTTTCAAATATATTCTATATACCGAAGATTAAAAACAAATAAACATAGTTGCACAACAACCAGAGATCAGAAATGCATACTTTCGTTAAACGTTTTGTTTACTTATTATCAAAACGATTTAATATGATTGCACGGTTCGATGGCGATCTGAGTATGGTGGACTTAATTTTCCCCAGATATTGGGGTTCGAGTAGTCATGAAAATTTGTGCATTGGTACGAAATAAAGTCATGTCAAATATGGCCATTTTGTGCCGTTAAATTTTTTTTGGCTGTTTTCGAAATTAACTCTTTTTCGAGCCCCGGGGACCGTATATATATATATATATATATATATATATATATA
>JAGDQP010007092.1:0-41993 GCA_022664845.1 Lepisma saccharinum
CATCCGTCTCCCATTTCACACCTTTTTAGGGCTAAAGAACTTGGCTCCACTTTTTGCACCTCTGGTGTTTTTGTTCGGATATATATATATATATATATATATATATATTATTGGTACGCCCCTGCTTACATGAGAATGTAGACAAAATAAATTATATGATTACAAGCCGAAAAATAGACGATAAAGGAAAAATAAATGATAAGACCATAGAAATAAACAAGTTTAAATACTTGAGAGCATTTGGAATAGAGAAAAACCAGGTACCTGAATAAATAAAGAAAAATTCGCTTAGCATCCTGCATACATATCGTTCTATCCTGTCCAGAAACTTCTAACCCCACGATTCGTATACGAAAAATTGAAGTTTGAAATACACAGAAGTATTATTTTGCCGGCTATACTTTGTGGTTGCGAAAGTTGGAATACGGCCCAGGCAAATGAACATAAACTTCGAATATTTAAAAATAAAATTCAGAGACAGAAAATAATGGACGAGAACATAACCATAGAATGGAGGAGACTGCTTAATAAAAAATCCATACAAGGTATGATTGAACTAACTAATGCTATGGCTTATGGAACTAGCAAGTTCATCGCTGCAGTAACAAACGTTCGCCATTTGATTCTATCCTGGGCAATATCAAGCCAGTTTTCATCAAGAACAACTACTGTTAGAAGATCTCTTCTAATATTATCCTCCCAACGACGTCTCGGTCTTCCCAATTGCCTTATTCTATCCTGCCTTCCAACCAGAATAGAGTATAACTTTCGGTTTTCCCCATCCGAGCTACATGACCTGCCCACCTTAAACGTCGAGATTTCATTATTTTTACAACATCTGGTGAATCGGACAGTCCGTGAAGTTCTTCATTATGCAGTCTCCTCCATTCTCTACTTATCTCGTCCGGTTTCGGCCCGTATATCTTTCTCAAAACCTTATTTTCAACATACGTATGTTATGTTCATCTGCTAGGGTCGTACTCCAACTTTCGCAACCGTAAAGTATTACCAGCAGAATAACCGTTCTGTATATTTTCAATTTCAATTTCCTTGATATTAATCGCGATGTTGGAAGTTTTTAGACTGAATAGAAACATAAGTTGCCCGATACCAAATGATTTTTTATTTCTTCCGTGACATCAGTTTTGCTTGTTACGTACCCTCCCAAATATTTAAATTTGTTTATTTTCTCTATGACCTTGTCCCTAATTCTTACGTTTTTATTTCCTTCATTCTCTGTGTTTCGGCTTGTTATCATGTATTTTGTTTTATCTATGTTTACCTGTAAACCTATCTCATCGCACGCTTCTACTAAGACATCGGTGTTGCTTTATAGTACATCTATATCGTCCTCTATTAAATCTACATCATCCGCGTATACGAACAGTTGATTCAAACTATTCCATGATAGTTCCATTTGGTCTCCTTTAGTTTTTAAAATCGCGTATTCTAACACAAAGTTAAACAGTTGTGGTGACAAGGCATCGCCTTGTTTCAATCCGTTGCGAATGTTGAAAATATCTGACATATTATTACCTATACGTACTCTGCTTATGGGGTCGCTCAGACACATTTTCACAAGTTTTTTGAAACAAGTTTTGAACAAGGTTTTCTGAATTTCAAATCGTATCAGGATACTCTTCATTTTGATAGAATTATATGCTTTCTTAAAATAAATGAATAGCTGGTGAACCGTGCCATTGAATTTCAATTTTTTCCCCAAAATTTGTCTCGAGACGAAAATCTGGTCCAACGTGGATCTATTTCTTCAAAATCCACATTGGTGATCTCCAATTATTTCATCTACGTATACACTTAGGCGTGTTAACAGAATATTATTTAATACTTGTAACAGGTTGGAAGTAACGAGATTCCGCGGTAATTATTACAGTCCGATTTATCGCCTTTTTTGTAAATCGGAACTATTATTGAGGGTTTCCATTCCTTTCTCCATATAGTACTTATCAATTTATGTAGTTCCTTGATTAGTGCCGTTCCTCCCGCTTTAATTAATTCGGCTGGGGTATTGTCTAGTCCTGATGATTTGAAAATTTTCAATTTCTTTACCAGCATCTAGATCTCGCTAGGTTCGGGAATCCACGGTTCTGCGGTATGGATTTCAAATTTCTTTGTTTGTTCCCCGTTGTGTACATTAAGAAATTTGTCGAAATAACTTTTCAACACATCGACAATTTAAGTTGGATCCGCTTGAAAATCTCCACGTTCATTTCTAATCATTCCTAATCTCGGCTGGTAACCTTTACTTAACGAGTTTACACCTTTGTATAGATCTCGTATGTTATTATTATTATTATTTTTTTTTTTTTTTTGCTGTTTTCCTCTATCTCCTGAATCTTCTGCGTCAGGTATTTTCGCTTTTTGTTTCTGAGCCCGCGTGCGGTGTTTCGTTTCGCGTTTCTGTAGTGGTTCGAATTTATTTAACTTGTATTACTTAGCCATCGTTGTCTTGCTTGTTTTCGTTGCTCATGAAGCTTAAGGCATTCTTCATCAAACCTAGGTCTGTTATTTTGTTATTTCTTCTCACCTACAAGTTCCTTCGCTGCGCTCTTAACTTTTTCACGAATTGCCTCCCACATCTTACGTACATGAATTTCATTATTAATATCATCATTTTTATTACTCGAATCGGCTAAGATTTCGTACCTATTTGTGAGTTTGAGTGGGTAATCTGTTTTTACGCTTTAGTTATCTAATCGTTTTACTTCGAATTTCAATTGTCTTGATCCCTTGCTTTCTCTGTTCACGATGCATAACTTTTCCCTTACTTTTGTGATCACTAATTGATTGTCAGTGTCATCTGCCGCCCCTCTGTACGATCTAACTTACATTATGTTGGTGTGTCTTCGTCTATCTACTAATACGTGATCGACCTGGTTGAGAGATTTACCGTCCGGAGATACCCATGTGTATTTGTATGTCTTTGTGTTCAGAGTACGTGCTCTTTAGCAGTACGTTTTACGAAACCGCGAAAATTATCAGTCTTTCTCCATTGTTGTTGGTTTTATCGTGAAGGCTGTATTTGCCTATAGGAGATCTATATTTTCTTCCCCCTCTACCTTTGCGTTGAAATCACCTAACACAATTTTCGAATACTTCGGTGATACAGCCTTTCTAGCTCGTGATAAAATATATCTTCGTCGTTATCATTAGCCACCTTTGACAGAGCATAGACATTTATTAAAACCGCGTTGCCCCATCGAGTAAGATAGTCTTTCGTTTACGAACTCTACCTAGGTATATTCTGAACCTCCTGAAAGATATTGTTCTTAATGAGAAATCCTGTTCCGAAATCGTGAGAATGTGTTCCCCGTAGTAGAAAGTGTACTTGCCCTGTGGGATGCTATCTCGACCCTCCCACCGAACTTCTTGTATCGCTAATATTTGTATCTAACTCGTACTTCTCGGTCTCGCGTACCTCCATCTGAAGAGTGCCCGTTTGGTATAATGTTCCTACGTTCCACGTTCCTATTCTAAGATCTTTCTTAATCCTGTTCTTGGAGCCCCCTGAAGCAATCCCCGCCCGGAGATTCGAATGAGGGACTAGTTTACCTCCGAAATATTTTGCCCCAGAAGAATCCATGAACTTTTTGTTACTATTTCTTAACATGTTTTAGCGGTGCAGAGTTGTCAGCTCTACGACCTCGCAGTAAAGGCAGACAATCAGGATGTCCATCCCTGAGCCTTTGCCGATGTCATTCATCTTCAGCCTCAGGGTGGTAATGATGAAGCTGCTTCCCTGAATGTACGATTTGCCTGATAATATAGGAATTATGTAATCACGACGGTTGAAATGGACAGGTCATCTAGCTCGGACGGGGAAGAAACGAAGATTGTATTACATATGGTTAGGAAGCTGAATAAAAAGGGGACACTGGAAACACCAAGACGTCGTTGGGAAAACAATATTAGAACTGAGCTTCGAGAATATCGTGTCGTGACGAAAACTGGCTTGCCCTTAAAATCCAATGGCTTACCTTTGTTAGTGCGCCGATGAACTTGCGAGTTCTGTAAAGTCTAGAGTTTGTTATTAAGATTATTTTTCTTATATCTCATATTGGATATTTTTTTCTCAACAAGGCTCCTGCTTGTTTCTAAATCGGTAAGTCCTAGTTTCGATTCCAGAAATCGGCAATTTTAAACAAGATGTTTTAAGACTGATAGTAGTAAGTTCTAGGG
Organism: Lepisma saccharinum; assembly: GCA_022664845.1. Taxonomy (NCBI): domain Eukaryota; kingdom Metazoa; phylum Arthropoda; class Insecta; order Zygentoma; family Lepismatidae; genus Lepisma; species Lepisma saccharinum. Next base: position 4,198 of record JAGDQP010007092.1, read on the forward strand.
TCCACCATGCGAAAGGTCTACGAGTGTAAAAAGAAATCATTGAGATGATTTTGAAACATAAGTAGTTTCGGAAGAAGTCGAAAATGACGTAATATCTTAAAAATTAATGACGTAATAAGTATCGGCTTATCAAATATCATTCTAAGTTTTACCGACACGTTTGTTTGAGTCAAGTGTATGATTGAGGGAGTTCTGTAAAGTTGATTCCCCCAACATAAGAATCTCATTTGTCTTTGCGCAATAGGTAAGGATATCAATTATCTGTAAGATACCTTCTTCATTCATAAACTTTCCTAATAAGCATATATTGAGTACACCTTTCATTGAGAATGGGTAAATCGAGAAGTTATGCTTCATTATTGGTCAAGACATAGCAATTGTTGAATCACCTTAGCTACAAAAGTACGCATGCTTTCGAATAAGTTGAAAACAATTTTTCATTGATATTTTCGTTGCCCATCATTTGTTAACATCCTATAAACAGGTTTTCATTAAATGCCCTCATTCACAGCAGACTTTTCCTGTGATTGTACCTTGAATCAAGACCAGGGTAACTACATGTTCATTTTCCGAGATAGAAAACAAAACTGCTGTTCATTCAGACCTAACCATACTTTAATATTCATAGTTTGTAGTACAATCTTTAATAAACACTATATATATTATTAATAAAGTCTGTGTGTATACAGATAATACCTTACATATGCCTGTCGTAATCAAAGAAGTATTTTGGTGTTGATACAGTAAACTTCTTTTCGAAGAGAATAAAGATATTTCTGAAGATTGCATTTTCAGGCGCTGAGGGAAATCTAAGTCTTTCGTCTTTTAACAAATTTGCTTTGTTTACTCACCTTGAGAAGTGGAATATTATCATTACACAAGGTCAGATGTTAGATTCTCACGAGGATTTTCCAAATAAAATACGCTTGGACACGTTTTACATTTACTGACTAAGAACTACGAAGAAGCTTCAAAGCATCTAAAAAAAAGTATCTACAACAAGCAAACTGAATTAGTACTGAAACTGCAGAACTGCTCATTTTGTACATAAAACAATAGAAATACTGAAGTGCAATATTTACATTAAATCGTTATGATCATTTTCTTTATAATGTAACGTTAGAATGTAATTGCTGTTGACAGAAATACTCACACAATAATAAGGTTTTTTCAGCCATTTATAATAAGTGTGACATTTGTGAAATTTCCATTAAGAGAAACTGAACCATACCCAAAATACATAAGAAGAATAGAGAGATAAAATTAGTTGTATGAATAACAACCGCTCTGTGCTTATACCTTGTTAGAATGAAAAAAAGAAAGAAAGAAGGAAAAAATCAGTAAGTAAACAAAGATTGAGGAGAAATAAAGAAAAATCTAACAAAGGAGGAAAGGAATGGTTATAAGAAAGATAAAAAGCAAGCAGTGGAGGAAGAAAAAAATAAAACGAAAGAAAGAAAGAAAGAAAGAAAGAAAGAAAGAAAGAAAGAAAGAAAGAAAGAAAGAAAGAAAGAAGGAAAGAAAGGAAGGAAAAAAGGAAGCAAACAAGACAGACAGAAGGGAAGGAAGGAGGTAAAAAGTAAAATACTTGTTGATACATGAAATAAAGAAAAATGAAAGAAAGACATAAGAAGATAAGAAAGAAAGGAGGAAAGTAGTAAGTAAAGAAACATAGGAGTAAAATAATGAAATAAAGAAAGAAAGAAGACGAAAGAATGAACGGATTGAAAGAGGGTAAGAGGAGGATAGGAAAAATAAAGAAAGGACGGAAAGGAGGTAAAAAGGAAAATACTCATAGAAAGAAGTAAAGAAAAAGTAAAGAAAGACATAAAAAGAAAAGAAAAAGGAGGAAAGCAGTAAGTAGAGAAAGATAGAATCTAAATAAATAAATAAGAGAAGTTAAATAATCTAACAAAGAAAGAAAGAGAGACAGACAGAAGAGGGAAACAGAGGAAACGAAAGAATGGACTGATGGAAAGAGGGGAGAAAGAAATATATATATAGCAATAAAGAAATAAAAGGAAGGTTGGGTAGAAACGAGGAAAGTTATAAGTAAGAAAAATAGAGAAATAGAGGAAAGAAAGAAAAATCGATAGAAAAAAGAAATCTTTAGTGCCCTGCATAAATATTTGTTGCTTAGCAGAAACTTGACAAGCAATTTGGAGGGTTTACCATTAACCACTGACCTTATTAAATCCTCTAGTACAAAGTTGTTATTAAAAAGTCTACTAATTTCGTTTTCTAAATTGAATTACTTCAAACAAAGCTATATTTATAATGTACACGTACAGTGGATTGGATTTCTGTTATACTCGCGTGACGGGTTTTAGTCGTAAATAGCAGAGCAGCTCATAAATATAAATTAGATAAATACATTATGCGTCAAAGTTAAGGAGATAGTATCGTATATAGCATAGCATCATGCTGGAGAGGACAAATATTTCATATGAGTTAACGTGAGTCATATTAAGTTCCCTATCAGTCATACTAAGTACTCAGAAAAAAATATATAAATATCAAGTCATATCCGATTTCTACACAATCTTTATCTCGTAGCCCCAAAAAATGGCAGTTATACAATAATTTATCCCCGCAACCAAACAATTGAGCTAAGAAGTGAATATATTAAAGAAAATATCTCCAATTTTAATAAAAAATATGGCGAACCCCTTAATCACCAGAGATACACTGATGTGCGCTAATCCTCCATCCTTCAAGTGCAAAAGAACTACAAACTAGGTAATATAAGTTTAAAAATAGGACTTAAAATTAATTTTAAAAAGTAATGCAAAACCATATGCTATCAAAAAAGACATAAAAACTCACGGAGAGGGTATTAGCGAATGCTGTATGAGAGATTGATTGTGTTGGCAATAACAAAGGAAATGAGATGACAGATTTTTGTAAGAATAGAATCAATTTATCTAGATAATTAGAAATGAGTTGTGTTTCATACAATTGAACAATGCATTTGGTTTTCAGACGATATTCTAATTACTTTTAATGCACGAATTTTCTTTAGCACATTCAATAAATACGTAAGGGATTCGAATTAAACTTAGAGCATAATTTCATGAACGAATCCTTATATTATTTGTACTCGTGTTTAGCTAGGTGTTTACTGTATGTGTCTTATCTGTGTAGAAGCAGATTGGAACTGAATAGATTAGAAGCAACTCTAACCCAACCTAGTGAGCCCCTGAATGGATATCTAACCTCATGCACGACAACTTAAATCTAAAAATAGATTTCACTCGATCGGCGCTTTCCGTCGGATATACAGTAGTATAGAAGAGATTGACTACAAAAATAATCTATTAATTATAGTTCATGGGTATGTTTTCTGAGAGTAGCTGAAAATATCGAATCAGAGTGAGGAAATACATAAAATTATATGAAGCTCGTTTGAAAGTGTATTTTTAAAGCAAGTTATTAAATGTATGTCAAGTGTAAAGTCTATTATCAATGTGTCTTACCTGTGATGTTGGATAACTTTGTAACGTAAACATTGAACGTGCAAAAATGAAAAAAAAAAAGTTATATATAGAGAAATGAAGAGATCCATACTACAAATGAATAGAAGGCAGCAGAGAGAAAAATAATTGTACTGGATCTCTAATAAAAGTAGAAAATGTAATGAGTCTTTGAACAAGATGAAGTGGAGGTGGTGGCTTCGTCACATGAGTAGCCCAGTTACAAACACGGCCATGTCCATTTTTTTAATGAGTTAGACATTGTTGCCGTTAGGTGGTTTCCCCTCTATGCAATACTAAATCTCTTTCGTTACAAAAACGGCCAGAGACGTGTTAAAAATGAATTTGAAGCGTACACGGGAAGAACGATCAAGGTCTATTTTTGAAAGTTATGAGGAAAAAATGCATTTTAAAGCGTAAACACTTGAATTTAAAGCTTTTTGTTTGCTCAAGGCATGTGTTCGACCTCAAGCAAAGATGTCCAAAGCAAAAATAACTTTAAATTCAAGTGTTTACACTTAAAATGTGTTTCTTCTGACAATGTTCAAAAATGGGCCTTGATCGTTCTTCCCTTCTTTTAAATACGTGACTTCTTTGCAAAAAAACGGCCAGCTTCAGAAGCTCTTAGTTTCAAACACGGCCAGGTCCAATGTAGCCAATCACAGCACAGTATTGAGCCAATCACGCTGAATCACAAGAAAACGAAGAAGAGGATCTGTGTGAGTGTGCAACCAAGAATGACGGTGAGTACGATGAAGTTATGGAAATTGTCAATTAACGATTTATCTTTAGAAAAGTACAAAAATATGCTAATAATATAACACAGAAATCTTGTAATTAAAATGTGTTTTATTAAGTTTATTATCTTTTTTCGAAAATCAACCTCAAGGAATCACTTTCATAGTTTCATGTCTGCAGTTTTCGTTACAAAAACGGCCACATCCACGCCTTGGTTACAAACCCGGCCAGGTCCAATACTGTTTTGTAAATAACTTTTAATATAACGTATCGCATCTGTTACACATTCAATTGTAATTACATATTGCAAAATAAATGCCTTTTATCTATAGTAAACGGTTTTTGCAGGCTACTGGAAAATTTTGCAAAGTGAACCTGGCCGTGTTTGTAACTAAGCTACTCATATAGTTCAATGGACAAATAGCTGATAGGCGAGAAATGTTCTACATTGGATTCCTAAACAATCTAGAAAAAAAAATGCAGGCTGGAAAGATGAAAACATTTATTTTTTTTTCAGGAAGAACGTGGATGAGGACGGAAGCTAACGAAGATCTTTGTCAAAATATGGAGGAGGCCTTCATCCAGCACTTGATTGGAAATGGATAAATACGATGTTGATCACGATGATGACGTCCAATTGAAATTACAATTAATAAGAAAATTTGAAAGACTCAATTGATTAAAAAAAGAAATATTTTAACCATTTATCCCCGGCTTATTGGTGACTAATTCTTTGTTTTCCTTCTGCATAAAAGAGGACAAGTGAGGCGGAGACCAGTTTGAGGACTGTGCACATGTGCTATCGCCAGGCTTCAGCAGCGAGCGTTCAATTTGGATGATCTACGACAGGGTTTTTCAATGTTTTGTCGCGACAACGAGAAAGACCCCGGGTTGTGTTAAAGGGGTCGCGAGGTGTTTCTGTGTGTGTATTTAATAGTCTTCTGAAGTCTTTAACACACACAAAGTGAAACTAAACAGCTTCTTAAAAACAATAAAAATACTTTTAGGGATCGCCGGCCAGAAGACATAGTAAAACGGGGTCGCGGCATGAAAAATGTTGAGAAACGTTGATCTATGGGATGCTGAAAATATTTCACTGAGACTTTTCGAATGACATATCACCCAGTTTCGTGATTCTAGTGTCAATGGACGGGAGAACGGGAGAGAGATACAATGTGAAACTTTAAACTCGCCTCGCCAAGACCTTTCCAACTACACCTCAAGCACATTCGTAAGCGTAGTAATTTCTGAATGGAGAATTGTGATGGTGATATAAGGCTTTCCAGACCTTTTTGATAAAGCCTGAGAATATGAGATCTAATTAGGTAAAAATAAATGCTCTAATAATAGAAAAGAATATCCAGAAAATTGGGTAAACGAAGGAGCTCCTCGCCTTGAGGTGGGGGGAAGCTGGTAATGCAATGTGATACGTTTCCCTGTGTTTCGTTCTATTTAAGGTGTAATTAGTTTCCGTGCACAAGACATTTGAAGAGGGAAAAGAAAGTCAAGGATGGTAAAACAAGTACTCATGGATAACGAGTATCTTCCTCTTCAATTTGATTTCATGTTTCTTTATAACCTACCATCCATCGATTAGTGTTTGGAAGAAAAATATAACTAACTGAGACGATGATGATGGCGACTAAATGAGATAAATCTTCCCGTCGTCTTCTTTAATACATCTTTGAAATGTTCAATCAGTTATCTCTTAGAAGTTAATTAATTAATTAATGTTATTTATAAGGATGTAGGGTAGTAATATATGGATTCCAATTTGGCAGGCGAATATCTAAGATAAAAAATATTTAAATAGGTAAACTCTTGTAGAATATTTTATAGTAAATTATAATGCATAAAAGTTAACAAATGTTTTAGTAAACTCACTTTTAAGTACTAAGATGGGTTATAGTAGTTAAAATGTGATGTCATAATCTAGACAGTGGTGCCAACCTGATATATCTTTAAGTTTTCCAAATAGCAAAATGTCGGCTAATTGAATAGGGTATTTTCAAGTAATAATAAATAACATCTGCAAAGCAGAGAAAGCAGCATTTCAAACTGTAGATAGTACAAGAAAAATAACATTTCGAACAGTTCATCACATATATCATACACAGTTGGCAACAATTCATCCTTCGCTTCACATATTATGTTTATAATGACTAGGGAATACCAAATATCCAACAAACCGACGTATTGCTATTTGATAAATAATAAAATTTTAGACTACTTTGGAAACACTGTTTACCTAATGACATCACTTTTAAATTTAATATCAGTATTATAAATTTAAATGGATTGCCGAAAATGTATTGTTTATACAATGTATAGAGAAATACTCATTTTTACCTTCGACAAACTTTCATTCTTTACATTTTCGGAGGTCGATTTTGATCTCGAAGTTGGAAAACTTGTTTCTCGAATACAAGGAATGAAAGTTCGTTTTCTTTTTGGTCACAGGTATTAGCTGGGCTGCATAAAGAAGTATGACCTAAACCCGTTACAAATCTGAAGGATGAGTTTTTCAGCGAGAACTTATTTCGGAGAAGGTGTTACGAATGCTACTATCTGAGACCTCACTGTAAGTGTCATCTTGGAGTTATGTGATATATCAACCGCCTTGCACGCGGGAAATCACGGTTATTTTTTTACTTTCTCGAAGTTTTATCAGTGTCACTGGGTTGAAAAATTACGTCATAAACAAACTTGGAAACTTAAAAGAAAAAAGGAGTTAAAGTTCCTATTGATGTGGGCGCCGAACTGTTAAATTTAATGTATGCCCACCATGGTTCGATGATTGTGATAACTAGAGATCATTTTATATACATAAGAAAGTGCTTTCCAAGTACACATCAGTGACGTCATAGTTCTCTTGTTTCTCAGTAAGATGATAAGTAGACCAGCAGAGCAGATCTAGTCACGCAACCAGTGTATCCAAGATTCCTGATTTTTCAGTAGATCGTCTGATAATAGCTTTTAAAAATGGAAATTCTCCTTTATTTCTGTACCATAAGCAAATTTTATCAACTTTCATCCGCCATTTTCTTTCTCTGAATGCATTTTAAAGGAAACTTTAATTGTGAATATTGTTTAGAAGATGTATTTTTAAGTAACTGTTGTCCAGAACTAGAACATGAATTTGAACTTCATGTAAGGCCTTTAGGTAATTTTGACTCAGGCCAGTTCAAAACTAGAGATTTTACATACGTTTATGCTCGTTGTGTTAGTGGGAGGTTTGTGCTTTACATGGACGAATTTCGAACTAACAAGGAAGGTTACCGAAGTGTGACATTCGCATTTGTTTGAAACTCCTACAGTGGGTAAAGGAAGGACATTTAAGAGATATGTAAAGTTTTATATCGTATATCATTTTTTTTACATAGGCGGAAGTTAGGGTTAAGGGGCAAACACCCTCTTAAGAAAAAGTGAAATATCGGCAAATTTCACACAGTTTAGCAATGCCATAACTACAAATAAACACCTCTCATTTAGTTAAAGTCCATACGCTGGATAAAGGAAGGAAAAATAGGAGATAACGTATTTTTTATATTGGCGAACGTGTGGGTTAAGGGGGGGGGGCAACCACCCCCTTAAAATTTAAATATCGGTCAATATGCATCTAAGGAAGGCCATATTTACAAACGAATACCTTGGATTTACTTGAAGTCCATACACTAGATAAAAGAAGGAGATTTGGCAGATACGTAGTTTTAATATTGGCGGATGTAAATTCTAAGGGGTTGAAACACCCCCTGAAATCGAAGTATTATCCAATTTCACACGTTTTAGTAAGGTCATAACTTCGTTTCCTGTTGTGAAGAAGAAAATATAATTCAATATATCAATGTTGAAAGTATCAGTATATCAGACTCCGTCTGTGTCATAAATATGAATATTTTGTTGTTTGTATATTTTACAGTTTTAATAAAAACACTAAATAACATTTATAATAAGCATTTTATTTTGTAATCATCGATTCGTTTCAGAAAGTTAATTAACATAAATACACAGTAACGTAGATTTCAATCCCTACATTAACATTATAAATAAACAGCATTAATTACAAATTCAAAATTTCAACAAATTTATCAGTATAAATATTGAAAATCATATTTAATTTCAATATATGGGAACATCAACACATGTGTTTTGTTGTTAATTATGTAAATAGTTATATGTTTGTATTTTGGTGTAGTAGGTGGAAAATCATTTGTTAGTAAAAGCAACGAAATACAGAAGAACTGGAAGAACATTCAGAAAGTACGGCCTTAAAATATACTATATGAATAAATGACATTTTTCATTGGATACTTTTATTATACGAGCGGGCCGTGGAAACCCAGTACTCCGACTTACATATCGATGGAATTGGATGAGGACAAATGGGTCATTTCCGTAATTAGTGTAATCTAAGGTGGTGCCAGCACTGAGGAATTGATTGGAAGATCTACTGGATTTGCATTTGAATGGACTAGACCCATCTTTCGGTTTAAAAAAATACGGACAGGGTAGGAGCGACAGAAGATGTGTAAAGTAGTCGTCCAGAGCATAGTTTAAATATACTATGCGGCGAGTAGTCTCGTATGACTAAGAAAAAGGTTAAAGAAAACTCCGTCAGAATAGTCAGCCACTGAAATCTATCTGAGGACCTCCCAAATCCGAAACCAATACAAACTTAGCTACGTCCACTCGGTAAGATAGCTATCCAGTTATTATTATGCCTATGATCTGTTGTCGTTTGAGCGTATAGGAGACGTGGAAGGTTCCTCTATCCTATGACGCAGTTAATGAAAGCAAAAGGATGATGGATTTCTTATAGAATCTTCACACCAGTCATCGAAAATACGTTATGAACATCATCACTAGCAGCGTGGTGGTAAAGTGGTGTAGTTGTGCAGTAGTTTCATGGTAAGGAAAAGCGACTGGCATAAGTGTTTTAAAAGTCCATGCTAGTAACGTACTTTTAAATGGCAAGTCAGTGAACAGTTTATGACTTCAGGAACAATACATAATAAGTTACGTGAAACTTACGTTGGTGAAAGGCATTGTCATACTTAGAAGTTATAAACGATTTTTCAGAAATCACTTTCGAATTTGGTTTACAAAAATCCGCGTAGGAGAAACATTTTCAGGCACAAGCAAGTTCACATGCAGACACAACATACAAGTAATGAAAGGAAGACGATGACTAAATCCTTAAATGTCTAAACACCATAAATAAATTTCAAATTCATGAAGACTAATGGAGTTAGTAAGAGGGGGAAATCGTAAGCTAAAAGTGACAGAAAGGAAAGTGGAAAGTTTCGACTTCTTTGGAAGAACCTGCCTGTTTCGTAAAAGAAATATATTAACGATGATTATGAGCTTAATGACAAGTTGTGAAATCTAACTCAATTTGTGTTCACAAAATACGCATGACAATTCTGAATTCTACACCATTAGGATATTTCTGCATCTTGTTTATTAATAGTTAGAAAATAAGTCAAGTTTACTCATTGGCAACACTTCTGTGGTAAAATACACTTGGTCTATCAGAATTTAAAAAAAAGATAAGAAGAAAGAAGGTAACATCTGGATGGCCCTTCGCTAACTTTTGATGAATCTCCTTAGGAAGAAGAAGTTGGACCAGAGCCATTAGAAGACGTTAGTAAGGCGAAACACGGGAAGTTGAAGAGGGGTTTCAGTGACTACAAATTTCTGGAGCAGTGACGTGAATGGATGGCATCATCGCTGGCCTGGAATGGGAGTTTCTGCAGAGTGCTTGTAGATGAACTATAGCATCGTGACCTCCGGAGACCGTTAATCTCTTTAAAGCCGACGAAGAGAAATTGGTTAAGAATGGTAACACTGTGTATCCTTTGCCTCGGAAACCAGAATGACGTAGTTGGTCTATACTATATATAGACTATATGGCACAATTACATAATACCGCAGCATCCATCTTTTACTACGTATGAGAAAGATTATATGTACGAGGGTTATTTGATAAGGTTGTGGTCTAAGAGCGGCATTCCTTGTGGTTGTAATTTGCATTGGCCTCGATTTGTCTGATCGCCTATTACTTTGTAAAGGTATACAACCTTCCGTTTAGCTATTTTGCATTTCGTGCACTCACGGTGTGAAGCCAGGTATCGTCTAAACGAAATCAGATAGAAAGAAGTTGATTGGTGAGATACCTTGAGAAGTGAAGAGATGATTTACGGAAACTTACTTCAAACATAAAATTCTTTTAGAATAACCTATCCCAGCGTATTTGAACACCTCCAGCGACATTTTCGTTCTTTCTGGGAATACGAAACCATTCCACATGCTATTACTATTGTTAGTATAATGTGAAAGATTATTGCTTCGTGTCCCGGGTAGAGGACAAGCACTTTATAATGTTTTCCTCTTTAAGTACCTCGTATTATTAGGGTTTACGGTTTGAACTTGACATCGGAAACACAATGCGTACTGTGTTTTACCCGTCTTGGTTTCAACACACCTTAATAGTTTCTGATTCACCGATGAATAATTCCTTACAATGTACAAATCTGAATATGTTCTGCAACTCCTCACTAAGCAAATTACCCTTCTTTAAGGTACATTCACAATAGTCGCAGCTCATCCACCCCACGATTATTGAAGTTGGACCTTGTTCTGCCAAGACGTAATTGCCCTCTTCGGCCAAGCCTAAGATTGTACTTCTTTTCTTGCACTGGCCCTGGCATACAGTGCTTGCCCTGGCCCAGTTAGGAAAAATATTACCACAATAGGCCCAAGCCCGACAAGAACCCGAGAAGTTCTGGAAATTTATGGTCCGAGCCCATGCAGACCTATAATATACAAGTCTAGCGTTCTTATTAAGCAGATTAATGATCAAAATCTTATTCATCAAAACTATTATTATTTATATTTTTAAAACATTGAAAAGAGACAAGAAAAACAATGAGTAAATACTTTATTTTATCTTGTGTTCAAGTAAATAATTTGATTTATTTATGGACTTTAGGCTTAGGCCGGGATAGGGAAGGTGCAACGATGTGCTAAGGCAGCGGCTCTAGCCTTACAGAAGGTACCATCCCTGTATTTGCCTGTTGAAACTGAGGAAAACATCAGTCAGGATGGCTATCCAGAACAGGGTTCGTGCCCACGCTCAACCTAGCCAATGCCGCTTCGTCGACAGAAACTCTAGGTACCCCTAAACTTTTCTTGTGTTGTGTCAGTTATGTTTCTTAGTGTTAGGATAAGGAATGCAATTATTTTTCACTATTTGTTTCTTACTTCTTGATAAAATTCAAGATGTTTTACCGATTTTTTGAAGAAATTGTAAATTCATTTTGATCTGGCCCGGGCCAGGGCTCAAAAGCTTTTGCCATGGCCCGGCCAGACTAGGCAACGCCTTAATCTCACCCCTGCCTCTTCCACGAAAATAAGATGCGAAAGAATTAGATAGAATGGGGGGGGGGGGAGGCCTCTGAAAAGCGATGTATTTACTATCAATAATACGCTCACTATTAAATGATATAAAGTCCGTATTCTTATGGAGATGACATGCAAAAATTAAATACATTCTCTAGTATACACTATTGCATACACAGATTTATTAAGAGTCAATTGAACTGATTATTATTTCATACAATGCACAAATTCCTAGGCAGGTGCACCTCCTATTTACCGTAAATGCACTGCAGGTATTATTTTGTTGAAAAAGACCCTAACACGTCCAACTTTAATTTTGTACGGTCAAAAATCGACAGAAATCGTGCGAAATTCCAATTACCCTCTCCCAATTTTGACTTTTCTCCCCAATATGTCACGACTTGTCCAGGATAGATCCCGATGACAAACGTTTGTTGCTACGGCGATGAACTTCCGAGTTTCGTAAGCCATAGAGTGAGTAAGTAAGTAAGTAAGTAAGCTAATTTGGACATACTGAGATTGTAGACTGTATGTACTTCTTTATGCCTCTGATATGTACATTTATTCGTCGTATTTCGTGTTTGTACCTATTAAATATTTTTACTTCCTCACCAACGGGCAGGCATATCAGCTATAAGTTACAAGCATCTAGCATTAGTACTTCATACTTAGACCATGAAGTATTCAACAGACTTCCGTACATATGCATACAGAACTAGTCCACTGGCTTTCAGATCATCTTTAAATGGCTCTATCTGAGAGTAAGGTAACGGTTCTACCCCTGGTTCTAAGTACCAATCTGGAATTCGGCTTTTGGTTCTGAGAGAGAGGAAAGGGAAAATGTATCAAAATTCACTATGCAGAACGTGACTCTGAGCCACCTTTCTATCATCTCCTCATGAAGTTCTGCCGAAGTTAAGCTCAGTGATTCTGCCACATTCCCCTGTGGGGGTGTCACCCCCACATTCTCGAGAACACCTCTAACTTTATTTTTTTTTTACGGTCAAAAACCGATATAAACAGTGCAAAATTTCAATTACACTCTCCCAATTTTGACTTTACACCCTCCCCTAAACTGAACATCCTAACGGAATCCCTAGTTGAGCCCTTCAGAAAAGAAATTCCCATCATAGTTTAGGCCTCTACTTTATCCATGTTCATCGTTTGGTCTAGATTACGAGTTACAGAAAGCTCTTAGGCGTAAGATACTAAAATATTACCTTATTTTACAAAGATACGTAGTTCACTGCCAAACGTTTCCTATGGTAAGAACACTCTCGCCTCACCAGTTTGTTACTGTTTTGTACTATTATAGTATATGCAATGCGTATGACTTGAAATGGAACAGGGGCCACGGTGACTCAGTTAGTAGAGTGCTCACCTCTGGTGCTAAGGGTCGTCGGATCGATCCCTGCTCATGCCATGTTGACTTTGTGGAGGTCAAACACCGTGTGCGTGGGTTTTCTCGGAGTACTCCCGTTTCCTCCCACTTTCTTCATTCCACCAATTCACCCCATCATCATCCATACGGCCCGAGCCATAGTTGCTTAAAGGCCTTCAAATAAATTCAAAATTGAAATGGAACAAAATTCATGATTATTTTGTTTTAAGTTATGTTTATTAGGAATACCATTGGCACAAAATAGCAAAAATTAGGACGCAAATCGAAGAAAATAGATCTTCAAGAAACGCTGACAGAAAGGTAACAGGTAACTATTAGAAGCTATCTTATGAAAATATGTTTTTTTCCAGTCACTCCCAAATACTTCAATTTCTTTTCCTATTTATTGAGTTTACGTTACATTATTGTGTTCTAAAACTAAAGAAAAATTTAAAGCAATATTTAAAACTAATTGTGATTTTAAAAAAAAATGGAAACTGGACGCTAGAATCATTGAAAGAAGAGTTACAAATACGAGGTGCACTGATTAGAAGTAGAAGTTTGGAACGAATTACAGGGTAGATTTTATTTTGTATCAGGCTTATTTCGTATTATGATATAGGACTATGTTTTGTAAAGTTGCAGTACGCAGTCATCGAGTAACTTAACTACAGCTGTAACACAAGGTCCGTGGAACGAGACGGGAAACTACAGAAACCCGCACACGTCACCTACTTTCAACAGACCTTGGCTGTAACACATGAGAAAATTCACAACAATAGATAATTACATGGTCATTACAACGTCAATTGGTTGCACACTTATTATTATTTTCGCCTCTTCCTCTTCTGATTGCATTTGGATGAACCATTGTACTCAACACCGGTTGACGTAGCTGTTTGCTCATTACCGATGTCGCTAACGACGTGTGTACTTCAATCTTGATGAACTGTTGAGAGAACGTGGGGAATCCAATGGTAAGATTGATTGCCCAGAAACAGCTTTGTATTTGCTTGCAATTTCATCTATAATTACTGCACAAGTTGTATATCACTGTTTTATAAAATACTCCATTCAGTATCACTTTAATACTTGATAATTACCAAAGAAATACAGACTATAAAAATGTGATTTCTATGTTAAAATACACGAAAGGGAACAAGAAAGAGCGAAACGAGTAGCTCTTTCATTGCCCTGAAACATACATGCTCAGCCATATAAATGTCGACTCCTTTCTTTCACAAACTAGAGAATGACGTGCAGTTGTATATATTCTCATAATTACTAAGGAATGGTCAAATTCGGTAGCAGATGTTTTAATTTACATGAAGGGAACAAGGTGAGAGATTTTAATGTTTAAAAATGAAGTCGTAAGCTAATTTTCTCATTTCGTAGAGTTTGATGAGTAGATAATCGCATTTGTATTTTACGTGCAAGGGATGCAAAGATATTTAAAAAAAATATAATTTAGCTTTTGTTCCCGCTTATAAATTATTCTACTGATCATTGCATAAAAATCGCATTATCATAGACCGTTCTCCCAGATAACCATATTATCCACTAATATATTTTTATGTTATGCTAAATGAGATATTTAAGAGATTAATGATACGTAACTTGGGAGTAATTCAGTCACGATTCTCATGCAATAGTAATACATAATGTTATTTTGGGGAGTACAAAACCATTAGATCAACAATCTCTTTCCAACAATTCATTACAGTTAATTTTATGTACAAAATCACTTATGGAGAAAGCAGTTATGTCAATCAGTGGTAAATATATACCGTCACTGAACAGGGTATATAATAATAATATGAAATACAGAACATGCAACAACAAAAATCCCCTAGTAAATAGTTTTTCTTTTCACCTGCCATCAGTCTGCCATGTCTTCGAACTTCTATCAGTGGATTTAACGTCCACTTGAATAGATCTATTCAGAAGGCGTTTTCTGTTCGAAATATTTCTTTAAAGGTTTTTCGAACCACAAGAATCTAACATCAACCCGACAAATACATGGTAGGAACAAAATTTAAAAGAGGTTCTCATTACATCAATAGTTTTCTTCATTGTAACAATTGAAATACAAAAGGCGTGTTCGCTAATCGCCAGTGTTGCCATTTACAATTAGATTTCGCTAAACAACCCGATTGGTGCAAATCCAAAGTTTACAAGTTGGTTCGTTCAATAAATAAGATTCGCTTGTCTTTGCTTGTATTATTTATGATCCTTTCAGTAGGAACTAAATTCATAATATCTAAAGATTGTAGGTCCACAACAAGGAAGGTGGAGAGCTGTTTCCATGGAAACATTTATGACGATTTAGTCGTATGTAATATACACAAGCGTCAAATTTTATTTCTGTAGCTCTGTACATGCCATACCCCCGAGAACAGGTCGATAAGTAGTGGTGTGGGAACAAGTTCTCTTCCCTATGTTCACTATCAAGGTACGTGTCCTGAGGAGATTTTCTCTTTGTTTCTGCCACGGTGCGTTAGTGCTTAACCGTGTTCGCCAACAAATAGAAACAAGAGAGAGAGAGAGGGAGAGGGAGGAAGAGTAAAAATTATAACATAGTAAACTCTCCTTTCTATTCAAACCTCACTGCTGTTATTTCACTCCAAAAACCCAGATCGCTCCTCTGAATTGGAAAGACTATAATTAATATAAGCTGCAATAACATATGGGATTTCCAGAATAACAGTAATATCAACGGGGCAATACATTACTTTTTTCAAAAGCCAGATTCTCTCCCGAAGGGAGTTCTCAATAGATAGTACAGCTTTGGGGGAAATACTTAATATTAAAGATGATCATATCGAAATATTTAGTTGAGAAATGTTGCTATGAAGCATAGTAGAATTTCCATTTGTCTATATATGAAACTAGATTCGCGACATTTATTTATTGAACGACCCACGTACAAAATTAAAAGCCGGGTTTTGAAAAAAAAACGAGTCTACGATTAATAAAACTGAATCCCATAAATTGAACCTGAATCGAATGTAGATAATAAAAACAGGGATGAAAAATAACTGTCAATTTGTGTACTCCTGTAGAAAAAATATGCACCCTCGTCTAATTGCACAGGAAAATTGGCTTGATTCTTACTGTTATCAAAAGTAATGACCATAGAGTGCTCCCCATGTTGATCTAAACAACAATAATAAAGCTATCCAGCAAACTATTTTACGGAACACAAAAACAAGGGCTCAAATGGCACAGACGATGAAGCAATTACCAGAATATTCCTTTCATTACAAATGTACTTTTTAGCTATTGAATTTCCTTTAGAATCTCTTCTTCCTCCTTCCTATTTTCACATTGGATTGAGAAAAATGGAACAAGGGTAGGAAAGGAAGTAAAAAAGAAACAGCAGATAGGGAACAACAAAACTAAAAAGAAAAAGAAAAGAGCAAAGAAGAAGGAAATAGGAAGCGAACATCTCACCAAACCCTCGAAGGGGGTTTGTACTTTCGCCATCAATGTTGGTGGGTGCCAACCTAATGGGTTTATTGTACAAATCGCTCCTTAATGGCACATAAAGTACCTGAAAACGTGAAAGGATCTGTTCACATACTTTACTTTAATGGACGGCCTATTCGTTTTTCTTGATGACGCAAGAAGCAGAATACGAGAACATCGATTTTATCATTGTTATAGAGCAGGGGCGGTTTCTCGTTCCAGATTTTTTTTTCAGTTGTTTCAGATCCTCCCCCATCACCCAATTACTCACAAACTATCTTGCTCCTACTTGTTTCGACTCTTTCTTCCTCCCCACATCTCTCTTTGCTTTCCTCTGTAAGGCCTGTTTCCTTGCATATATATTTTTTCTTTTCATTTTTGTATGTCAGACAAAATATATAATTCCTGCCACATAGATATTGAACATTGTTAGTAGTTTGGCATTTGTTGATTGTCAACAAGATAAATATGGTAAAGATTACTTGTTCTAATAATCGACGCGAATCGGCATTCAACTGTTAGTTAGGTATATTGATAATTTAGCTTAGGGTCCAGTATAAAAGGAAATAATATTTCATATTTAACAAGAGGGTAATGATATATTTGATCAATACCATGGTGAATATATCAGTGCTGTTTAGACATGTGAAACATTGAGTTTGATCTTGATCGGTAAGTTACATACTCAGAAATATTAAAGATAAAATTATCTCTTCTTAGAAGGTGAAATACAATAGTAAGACGGGAAGGGCGTAAGCCATAGTGCTTTTACCGCCCATACAATTCATTTAATCTTATCTACAATAGTAAGAATAAACTTAAGTTACAAAAAATGGTCAGTTTAAAGTTGGCCAACGGATTCCTGAAAGAACAAGGAGTACTCGTCACTGTCAGAGAATGAGTAATTTAAAGGAATAACCTAATCGATTGTAGTGAAAGACGCTCTTACAGTAAAATCTAATGTCATTCATTCGATAAGGGAAATCTAAAGTTCTAAAATTTAAACACTAGTTGAAAGCAGACCAAGAGACGCCTCAGAAAACAACAAGCACTCGCACTACTTGAAAATCAGCCGTTTCGAGTGAATAACTTAATCGATTGTGGAGCGAACGACTTACACACTTTTTCAATACGTTCTAATCTCATTCATACGATAAGGTAGAACTAAACTTTTTAAGTTTAAATAGTAGTTGAAAGTCAACCAACGTGAAGTTCAAAGAACAAGGAACACTCGTCAATATCAGAAGATGAGTCGTTTCGAGTGAATAACATAATCGATTGTGGTGCGAACATGAGACTCACACTTTTAATAAAATAAATCTCATTAATTCCATAAAAAGGAACTAAAATTCTTGAATTTAATCATAGTTTAAGGATAAAACACAGACACATTAAAGAATAAGGAGCATTTGTTACTACCAACTGACAAACACACTCGATTGTGGAAACGAATAAAAGATACACTGTTATAAAAAAAAACGATCTCATTTGTCCGATCCTAGACTTTTACATACGAGGCACTGTTGCTGTGGCCTCACCGCATGAAATTATCACCACTAAATAAGGAGCTTTACTACCCTAACTTTCCTTTGGACGTTAGTATGTGAACTTGTAGCTGTCCGAAACGCAAAATTCTTATGCGAGTAGGAATTAATAACTTGAAATCAGATCATATTTTCTTTGACTGCAATGAACTATATTTGTGTAGTTGTTAGTGCACCCTGTGGCTCTTCTGTATTATTAAATTTGACATTGGGATTCATTAACTACAGTATCTCATTGTACAATGTCTATAGATAAGAATTGCGTTCGCTCATTAATTGCAAACTAAAATCTAATTATATGTCAATTTTGGTAAATGTTTTATTTTAAGGTATTCAAGTTTACGCAATTCACAAACATCCATACCCTAGCAGGGATTCAAACCCAGAACTCAAGGGCAATGGGCTAATACCTAAGTCTATACTATCAACGCTATTACACGGTACGGAATTCAACGAAACAGATGTTCTTTACTGCTCGAGTAAGTGTTTAGCTTGAAAATTCTTGCAAAGTCCAGTTTACAAATTAGAAGGAAGTTGCCAGAGTTGTTACTCAGGACCTGCTTATCAGAATACTGAGAGTTCTCGGAAACTCGTGTTGCGTTTCAGCCGCCATCTTGGAAAATAGAGCCCAATATTTAATTTCTTTCAAATAACTTATGAATTGTCAGACAAAAGAAAACTGATGCGAAAATGAAGTATTTTTATACATTTATTTTATACAATGAAAGAAATAGAAAGTTTTTAATAAGTTTGTGACTTACAGGTTCTGGATTCTTAACTTTCCAGAGAAAATATCAATATTATTGACCGGTTTTGTCCCTGTAAAGTTGTATTTTTCTTCCATTTTTATTCACTTTTTTTTAATATAAGGCCCCTTGACCCTGATGCTGTTTGTCAATGGAAGACAAACAACTCACGACACACTGACACACTACCCGTCATGACCTACGATTTACTTCGATTCCCCAATCCACCATGATAGAAAATATCAATATATCAGACACATCCCCCACTCCTTTGACAGAGATCTATTTCATATAACAACGCTGGATTATTACTTTATGAGGTATGATGTTGCACTTATACAAACTTCACTGTTGTACACTAAGAAGTATGGAAACTAGAGTAAAAAAGAGACCACATTCTTGTGTTACTTCCGGACGACTACAAGTGACGCTCTATTTTTTTATTTTTTATTTTTTGCAAGAAACATTTTGCCCTAAAATCTATGTCAATACATAATCTATTAGGGACATTCCATATGAAGTGGTCCAGAGATGGTGAAATTGGTTGCTCGACCATTTCCGAAAATTATAGAAATTGGAGTATGATGAACCTTGTGTATGAGAAGGTCAATAACACCATTGACGTATTCTGATGTACAATTGTTCCTGAATGGCGACTATCTTTGTTGTCGGCGGATTGCCATTTTATGCATTTGTAAGCGTGTACGAAAACTACATTTGCGCAGGACATACTAATCAGAGGAACACGAAACAAAGACTAATGTTTACAGGAGAGATTGGGGTACACTGAGAATATTGCCCCTAAGTAAATATTCAGGGCTGCAAACTAATACAGGAAATCACCAGAAAAAGTCCAGAAAATTGCACTTTTAAAAGGGCTGTAGTTTGGAATGCCAGAAAGTTGGGGGTTCATAATTTTTGTTGTGAATACTATTGTATGTACTGATTGTGCAGACATATCCACAGCTATGATACTACCGTGTCCGTAGAGTTATGGGGGTCTAAAAGTTGGAGTTTGTAATTTTTATGCCATGTATGGGGCTTAATATCTCAGGAGGGCAAAGTGCTAAAAATTGCTGCTTAGGCCACAAAGTAGTCCTGTCTGATAATAAACTATTGCAAAAAAATCATGACTGATATTACATGGAGAAAAAAGTTAGGGGTGTCCTACCCGTTCGTGTGTAAAACTAACTTTCGTATTTGTGTAACTGATCAAAACTGATGAAATATGAAAAAGTTACAGACAGAACTACTTTGTGGCCTAAGCAGCAATTTTTAGCACTTTGCCCTCCTGAGATATTAAGCCCCATACATGGCGTAAAAATTACAAACTCCAAATTTTGGACCACGGTAGTATCATAGCTGTGGATATGTCTGCACAATCAGTACATGCAATAGTATTCACAACAAAAATTATGAACCCCCAACTTTATGCCATTCCAAACTACAGCCCCTTTAAAAGTGCAATTTTTCTGGTGATTTCCTGTATTAGTTTGCAACCCTTAATATTTACTTAGGGGCAATATTCTCAGTGTACCCCAGTCTCTCCTGTAAACATTAGTCTTTGTTTCGTGTTCCTCTGATTAGTATGTCCTCCGCAAATGTAGTTTTCGTACACGATATACGTGCAACTATAAAAATACATTAGACATATACGGAGGTAGTGCTGCCATCTTTTGTTGGCGACCGTTGCTTTACATTAACTTTAAGGTATTTTTTGTGATAGAGTACCTAGAAGTGGCTACTCAAAGTTATCAACAAAAAGTAGGTACTTTGTTAGGTACGAGAGAGAAACATTTCCGAAATATTGTAGTTTTCGATTTTGTCTTTAAAGTTTTCATAAATTTTTGCAGAACCTGTACAAACGACATGAGAGTAATCTTTTAGTACCAGAAACTACACTCAGATATCTACCATGTAAAGAACAGAATAACTATGTTAATTACACGTAGTTGGTAAGACATGAGTTCTCAAAAGTTGCACAGCGTACCACGATTGGAGGTTCAATAATCATCAACCAGAAATTTTAAGAAGGAATATCTCGGTACATGTCTTTCTTTCTCGGAATGACAAAAAGTACGCGTGTCCTTAAATTTCCATAAAGAACTCATAGAAAAAAAATTCACGACTTGACCAGTATATTTTGTTCTTGAACTGCCGAAATTGAAATGGAACGAGTCCACTGTGTTTTTAGAAATTTCGATTGGATGTGAACATTTTGTACTTAAAAAATATTGCCACATAATGTTTGTTTAGTCTGGAAGATCATTTCGTATTAAACAGATGCAGTTCGTTATGGAGACAAGTACAGTCGATATCTACATTTCAGCAACAATGTATTGTTATAAGTTGAAAGAGTAGTGTGTGTGTGTGTGTGGAGAAATGCGTGTATGTTCATATTTTATGAACTGGTGAAACGCTTTCGTGAAGCCTTGAAGCATTTATGACCGGAATGGTTGAAGTGGTTGGCGTGGTCATAATTTCTGATATGTCTGTTGATGGACAAAAATGGATGGCGGCTAAAATAATCAACACGCAAAATCTAAGTCATCAGAATAAGGTGCACTTCTTTTTTCTTCTTTTAAGTTACCCAACCGCTCTATATATATGTAACTGCATATACATATGTATCTACATAAATCAAGCATACAGAATCATATTCGTGTGTGTATACGCTCATGTTTCGAGTGTGACGTAGACTTAAAGGAAAAATCTCTTCTGGAAACCTAAGCAGGCATCTTCGGCCAAAGAGAAGAATGAAATCTGCAACCACTAGAACAACAATCCTATAGCGCACTAATTTCGATAGAAAATATTCTACAGCAAATAGACTGTTAGACAAGTTGTTCTTACCGTTTTTGAATAGCGGACCCTTTTAACCCTAGGTTACTAACATAAGCCTTCTGTAAGAAACATAAATACTAAAATTCTTGTTAATTTTACAACCATTTTTCTCTTCAGTTTTCTTGTCAGAAATAGTTAATATTGCCTATCCTAAGTACCGTATTATAATGAACATCTCAATTCCAATGCTGTTGCAAGTGCTTTTACAAACCAAAAATAAATATAATATTGGATATAATAGGAGAAGAAAATGGAAATGGAAGTTTTAGGAAAGAAAACTTAAAAATGTTAAACGTGCTTATTTATAAAACGGAACAATGAGATGATGTTGAGAAATCTACAAAGATACATATTATGGAAATTGAATATATTTTTGTCAACTAAATGTTAGTTAGCCAGGAATTTCAAAATTAGGGCTTGAAAAGTTAGAATTTTGTAAACTTTGTTTCTTAATGTCTTATAAATATTTACTTAAAAAGAAAAAAAAAAAGTATCATTGGACACACTTGTGGGATAAATTTTTAATTCAATTTCGGCAACCATATGCATCGTCAAACGCTGCAACGACAATATTTGCAAACGGAACTTCTTTTGTGGGTACATCTCGTTTAAAGAAGTTCCCAGATCTGCCTGGAAAAATCTGTCTGGCTTCTAATGAGTTCTTATGGGTTTCACAAATGGTCGAATTTAATTTAATTTTGAATTTAAATTTGTAAGGCCTTTAGGACAAATGTTTAAATCTTTTCATCTTTGAAGCTTTCCAGGTTTTATCAAGGTGTCATTATATGACAAAGTGAACTTTTAGAGTTGTCACTTTTTTGCACGAAACTCTCCACTGGCATTGGCCAATCATATAATGTGTTTCACAGGTATATTTGTTTCTTAATTAAGGTAGTGTATTAGAATACGGCAAATGCTTCTGAATCCACCTGAACCATATTATGTGTGTATTTCTTCCATTAGGACTTTGTTCATGGTGTCGGCTGGTTACTCGTTAGGAACCCCTTTCTTAGGACCCTATTACACTGTCGAGTTTGTTGATCAGCTTCCTCAACAGTTTGCTTGAGGAGCTTGTGTCGAGGAATCTCTAGTATATTGCGCTATTACACTATCAAGCTTGCTGATAACACACTTCCTCGACTGCCGGCCGGGTAGCCAACGGCTCGAAGGTCCCAGGTTCGAGTCCCGGCAGGGACATGGATGTGGATTTTAATTGCTAAAGGGCGAATCGTGACGGGCCGAAGTCCAGAGTTACTTGACTGGCCCATATAAAAATATAGTTTACCAAAGTTTACTTCCTCGACTGTATTTGCCCACTAGGCGCCGAGGAAATTTAGTCTCTTCAAATGTTGACCAACTTGCTCGACCATCCTGTCCTTAAGCAAAGTCGACGGATTTTCTGCTATTACACTGCCCAGCTTGTTGATCAGCTTCCTCTCCCAAACTTCCTCGACGAGCAAATTCGTCAGTCTAATGTCGCTATTATATTGTCGAATTTGATCGTCAAGGAATCTGGAATTAGGATGATACTGGAGAGGGATTTTGTGCAATAAGTCTCTGCCCACTTAATCCCGAATCTTATCCATATTGGTACTAATATCCTACAGTAAGTCTTCTAGATAAATCTTATATAAAGATATGACGACTCCAGAAGCCAAAGGATACAAGTGATAGATATATTTGAATAAAAATGAATTTCGAGATAATCTTTTATATATACGACCCGAAATATACGTTACATAAAATTGTCGTATTTTGTACAGGGATATATTTAGGTCAAAGTTTTCCTTTTACGTAATAACATTTTTGTGTCACATGTATTTCGCGTTATATATATACGAGGGTAAGTCAATAAGTATGTGCACTTTTATTCTAATAGTCTCTAAGCTGGCTGTAAGGCTTTCTGCGCTCGCAAGCCGATAGATGGTATCATTGTCTTCGCTTGTGGCAGGTTTCAACGTTATCACTTCAGTTTACTTTCGCGAAAACGAAAAACGATCTGAAGTGATAACGTTGAAACCTACCACAAGCGAAGACAATGGGGCCATCTATTGGCTTGCGAGAGCAGAAACCCGTACAGTCAACCTAGAGATTACTAGAACAAAAGTGCACATACTTATTGACTTAACCTCGTATATATACTTCGAACTTTATTTTACTTGAAAATGTCACTTGCATCCATTGGCTTCTAGTCACTAGTTCCAATTAACTATTAAGGAGCGTCCTATCCCCGGGTCAAAATGTGCTCGGCTCTTGGAGGTAAATAGAACCTTCTATAGCGTTTTATTTCCTAGCTATCGCCTGCTCTGAAAGGTGAAGAGAACAGATTTATTTAATGAGCGCACTAGTATTCATATACCTACCCGTAATTTACATTATTTCCGCATTATCACATAAGTGATCAAATACATAACGTTTATATTACATGTATAATTAATATAGAGACCATCCTAAATTATATAGAATAATGCAACACATACAGGTTATGAAATTATAATAATTAAATATTAGTATAAATCTTATTTAATTGTATAATGAAACACATGACATTCATTTTACTACATCACAAGATATACAAACTTGACCATTAAACACTTACATTTACCAGGAATACTCCCAAGATGATAATCTGACACAAGCCCAATTCCGCGTACAATCAATGGCTCACTAACAAAAAAGTGACAACCAACAAATATTGACGCCCCACACTCAAAGCATCAAGGAGAAATAAGCAAAAAACAAATAAAAAAATCACGTTCCGTGCCAAATCAAGACAATTGCCATCTCTTTTCAACCCAACCATCTCAGAACTGCATGTGAGGAAATTGGAGATGTTAATGGAACTTATTCACCGTGACAATTGTTAAATCCCTGATAGATTTTAATTTTAAAAGTAGTCAAGGTCAAATTGCACCTAAATTGCTATGTTCAAGCTGATTAGCTATCTACAAGTTGATGTAACTCTGCCTCTATTTGGCCTAAAAAGCTCAAATAAATTATAGTTGAAAGAGCTTGCAACAATCTTTCCAATGATATATAAAAAGTCTATATTCGGGTTAAAGTATATTGATAGTCCTTTGACGTTGACCCTTGAACTTTGACCTTGAATGGCTTAAAACATGTTTGCCTCCGAACATTACGGAGAGAATATGTTTGGTAGTCCATACTATGCTATAAAACATAGGAAAAATCAATGTAGATCTGCAAAAGAATCAGCAGATAATACAGGGTTTCCAACTTTGAGGCGAAAACTGCTGACAACGGTAAATAAATGAATAGTTCACGATCAACCAGCAACAATGCATTAAAGTAAAATTCAGCCTCAGGGGTTGATTTGCATTAGTATCATAGATATTAAGAGATACAATGTCGATGGTTGTTATTGTTGCTAACCCTAGATAAGGTGTATTTTTCAACTGGAATTATGTGTGTTGATTTCGGTATTTGGAATTATGTAATGATGGTAATCATTCTATGTGAAGCATGTTAAACGTAAACCCTTTCGTGGACTAGTAATCGACGCGCGATGTTATTGTACTGATCCACAGCAAATTAGTACATTTAATTATTTTATTATTATTTATTGTGTAGATTTGACTGGTGAGCGAAATGAGTTTTGAGGTTTCAAATATCGAAAATTAGAGCACGTAGAGACTATTCTATGGATATATCTTTCACGAATTATATTTTGGAAACTTGAAAACATGTATTTTTTAGGTTAGAATTTGGTTCCTTACAGTTTTTATATTTGCTGCAGTGTGCTTCCATAACAGTGATCCGTATTCTATAATTTTCGATTTGTTTTTGCTTCTATCTCCTTGACGCTTTAAGTGCGGGACATAAAAAGTTGCATGACGCTGTTTTGGTTAGTTGGCCATCGATTACACGTAGAATAGCGCTTCTGCCAGATTATCATCTCGGGAGTGTTCCTGCTTAGATACGCAAGGTCGACTATATGATTTGTAAGCAATAGTAACTCAAACAATAAATACATTCTTAAAAGCTCAAAAATACACAAACAGTACTATAACAAACTATTAATCAGTATCAGTTGAATTTTGATTTGAATTTATTTTAAACTTTTAGGCTATCTAAGGTTCAAGCAGAGATAGGTTAGCGGAAAGGAGTCGGTCAGGGCCGAATTTGAAGTTACCATCCTGGCATTTGCCTAGTATGACTGGAAAAACCTCAGTCAGGATGGTCGGTCGCTCAGATTCAACCCACGACCTCCTGAGTGCCACGCCCGCTCGGTATTGGCCAATATCAACTTTGCAGATTGTTTTCATTAAATGGATCTAAATCGTTAAGGATGAAATATAATATCCGAAGAGTTACAGTGTACATATTTACAAGGTCTTAAATACAATAGTTTTTTTTTAACGAAAACAAGAAGAAAACAATTACTTACACAATGTAAAACGTTATTACAACCATCTACTTACTGAAGAGTTCAGTTGTTTGGTATTTCAAATTATTTTATTCAATGTACATTCCTTTTCATAGACTTCAATTTTGTCTTGAATGTAGCAGTGGCGGGTCCAGGAAGGGGGTGAAGGTGTTTGTGCTCTCGTTCCTCAAGGAGAACATTTTTATTGTATAGCATTATTTCAAAAAAAATTACCTCAGAGAAAACTTCGATTTGTTTGCATATAAATCTAATATGTTTAGAATATTAACTTTCGGGAATTCTGGATAATAAAAAGTAGTAATAAGCATAGGATTCCATAATAAAAAAAATAGTAATAAGCAGAGAACTATGATAAATTTATACTTTAAAGATTCATTTAGCAGGGAAATATCGAAAGAGTTTCTGTTCTATTCATCCGATCCGCCCCTGAAATGTAGGTCCTGAATGGCAAATGCAATTACAAGCATGACTTACATTTCACGATGTTCATGAGACCCTCCCACCAGCGGCATAACTACATTTTACGTGCCCTCTATAAGAGAATACCCAAAGCCAGAGGTCAATTCGGCCCATTGAGTGGGTAGGGTGAAGGGGGTTTTGCGCCATAGTAGTTACACCCCTGGTTCCCACCGTTATCACGTAATCATTGTATAGAAAGCAATACTTAACCTAAACTGGCATCGGTTAACCTAGTCTAAGTTATCTTCGGTATAGGCTCTGAGTAAAACAGTCACCATCACCTTATTCCCCAAAAATAACTGTACAGGATGCTTGAAAAGTAAGGGACCAATTTGGGTTTCTTACATAAAAACAAGAAAAACGTTATCTTGTTCATATATTAGATTCTGTTCCGTTTCTGAGACGCAGGAATTCGAAACTGAGACCCCAAATAAATTTCTTGTAATGGTATATAAAAATGAATATATTTACAATTAATCAGAAACGATACATGTAAGAATTTATATAATTTTGGAAAATTCATTTGTATCAATACAGTGAATATTAGAAACTAAATTATGATGTCATCGTGTTGTCAAGGTAGCCAGGTTCTATAAAGCTATTGTTATTTTTTTTTTCAAATTGAACTAGGACAATTTATTAGATATTTGATATGAATCACAAAACTCAGTGTTGAAAAATGCGAACATTTTAGAAGGTTAGACGTACAAGTATCGATATAATTCACCTGCCAAGTTTGTACCTGTATATTTTGGAACCACCGTGTATATGGCTTCTAAAGTTCATCGTATTCAGTAAAGTAACTTCACAAGTGCTTTATTGTGAATTGAAAAGGTTAATAATCTTAATATTTTTCTCTTCTTCTTCTTGTTTCAGTATTTACTGCAGATTAAAGCAGAACAGTTTCAATGAAATGTTGATGTACTGCAGTAAAAGACTATTTTAAATGCTCCACTCTCCCTTTTTTTTAAACCTTTTTATAACTACAGCTCTTAGCAATGAGTATATATCGATTATATGCCAGAGAGGTACGTGATCTCAGGTTCCTCCTGTCTGCAATTTTTCATAATCACACAAGAGCAAGGCCAATTCCGTGTTGGTAATGAGCATTGCGTGCTCTGATCGTTTGGAGTGCAATGCTTTAATGTGTGCTCAAGTACTAATAAATCGGTGCACATGAACATGAGCAGAGGATAAAGGAAGAAAAACATAGGAGAGAGAGAGAGAGAGATGAAAAAGCAAGTACCTTTTCAAACGCAGAGAAGATAGTAAAAAAAAGAAAACTATTGGTCCTTTTTGTATACTGAATGAAAATCATCATTTTTTTGCTGCTATCAGGAAATTGCAGCATTTTATTATTATTGTTCGAGCGTTAAAACCTGAAAATTAATTGGCTTCATTACACTCAATTACTTTAGAGTGTAATTTGAGTGCATTTCTATTACGTACTCGACATGAAATCTGATCTCAAGTACAATAGTTCTGTACAAGTACCATTCTCACGCCTTTGAAGTAATCGCTCCAACAATATAATTGTGAGTTTCATGTTTGGTTGCATGTGTGCTCTCGGCATGTGTAGGAATTTTGAAAATCACTCTTATTGGCTATTGAAATTCGGGATATTTAAAACCATTTCTGCCTTTAAAACTAGGCTATAGTTCAGTTTTCGCCTTGCACTTCCTCATCGTTTCCAGGAAGAAAACGGAATAGTGAAAGTGAAGACTTTGGTTTAAATTCAAGCTACCGCTTGGATATTGATCTTAGTTCAGGGGTTGTAAAAGTCACTTCCATATGTTGATTCTGCAAGCCAAGGATGCAAATTACATTAACGAATAAAAGAAATGGAGATATTGTTTCATATATTACCCGAAATACACTATGTGAGCAAAAGTATCCGGACACTCCGAGAAACGTATGTTTATCATAGAGAGAGATACAGCACTGCCATCTACCTTGTGAAAAACATGGTCAATGATATCAGTAGTCAGCAGACAGCGCGAGACAGCCGAATAGGACGGTCTGAACTTGTACTTCATTTTGGGGTGGGTGTCCAGGTACTTTTGATCACATAGTGTATGTGACACAAATTTGTGATATTCTGTAGATGGATGCGTTAAGGTTCAAGGTTTCCTTGTACAAAATATGGCAGCTTTGTATCACAGATATTTCGAGTTATATACTAAAGATTAACTTGAACTTTTATTATTCGTCAATGTTGCTTATATTCCTTAACTCCTGGCAGGAGCGTAACTACTATGGCGTAAAAAAAATGCTTCACCCTAACTTCTCAATGGGCCGAATTGATCTCCTGTCTTGGGTATTCTCTTGCGGGTGGATGGGGGCATTAAATATTCTCTGACTCCTGGACGCCTCTTATATTTTTAATTATTTTGAGCTGAAAGACATCTTCAAATGTCAGGTTTTTCTTTTAATTATTTTCACCTTGAGTTGTTTTGAAAAGATCGTTATATGTCACATTGTAACTAAGATTTTAATCGAATGTATTTTTTTCTTTAAATTTCCTTTAGCTACGATTTTAATTATACATAAACCTTACTTGTTGAAAACATTAGATGGAATGTGTTTAAAAGGTAAATCATTAGAGTTTAGGACGATTATTTAAAAGCAATGACGCTAAACTGTTTCATTGTTTCCTAATCTATTTTCAGTAATGTCTCTTGTGTTGTAAATATAGTGATTAATGTACAGATTGCTTTAGAATTGTTGTATTATCAATGTATAATGAAGCATGAGTTTCACGTGGTATAACAACAACCGTGAGATTTGTACATTTCCGGTTTTGAATACAACTACAATCGCTCTTCAGAATAGACATTTAGTAAGTCTTTTAACTTATGCTTTGAACCTTTGTTAATGTTATCATTATCATCGTCCCTTGACGCGGTAGTCATTTTTGTGTTGCTTCGGAAATAAAAAGATTTTGAGAAAATGTTATAATGGATGTAAGTATTTTGTTGAAAAACAGAAACTACTATTTCTCTCAGCATCCACGTCACTGAATGCACAAAATAAATGAATAAAAGAGAAAAAACTTTGAGATACTGTAACTTCATCATCGTAGTAACCAATTATATATGAGGCCCACACATTAATTCATAAGGTTAAAAACTCTAGGGAAAAAAGTCCATCAGGATTTGAACTATAACCGTTTGTCCAATGATGATCGTTGCCACCTGAGCCCCCTGTGCTCGACAGATTCCGACAGAACAACAGAGGTTAACATTAATACTGGTATGGAGAGGTTGAATTATTTCCAATCAAACCATAAATAACCCTTTCAAAGTGTACAAACTTGATATTTCTGGTATCATATTTCACGAAGAATTGTACAATAGAGTGCCCTAATATAAATGGGTATCAAAATGAGTTCTGAAAATTGGTCGAAATTAATACTCACCCTGGAAAGATTATAGTTTCCTTCCACTTAAATCACTTTAAAATAAACACTTCTGAAACATCAGAAAATGTAGCATCAGTTCAATTAAAGAAAGTAAGTCAAAATACAGGGAATTTGGTTACATTTTATCAAAGCTAAGGTGGTTATTTGAGCTGTGTTTCTTCCAGAGCACCATTTACAGAGGGGTTGTATATCTAATGGGGTAATTTGTATATCTTCGGAAGCTATAAAGGCTAGATTACATCTTTTGGTACTTGTTCGTGCGAACTTATTGGGTCTATGAGTTCATGTTCTGTGAGTATAACTCTCTGGAACTATAACAACTTATGGTTAACAAAACTCGCAACTTCATCAAGCAGTAACACAAAATGGTGGCAAAAAACACTTGAATTGCTTTCAATAAGAAACTGTCTTCTCTTTCTACTCTTCTGCGCAAAGAACTGATACCTGCAAATATTCACCTCAGCATACGAAAAATACTTGGGGTTTCCTAAATTACAAAGAAACAACATGAAATACCAAGAATTGTGGAACTTTACAGGGAATTCCAAGTTTACAAAATTTTTCACAGCGTAGACAAAGTCAGACAGATTCTGTTTCAAGTTGAAGTTTATAAATATTCTGGTTATTTAATTGTAGGCCTGGCTACCATGCGTAAGGTAAAGCCAGGAGAGAGATTGTACAAACGCACAGGTTTTTTGGCAATCCTGGCTGGAGTCGCACAAAAACTACAACGTCCCCAACCTATTGATCCCATAAGTGGATCACACAGACAAATAGGGTCGCCAGGAGCCTAGAGTACCCACACAACGCATCTAACATAACCTCTAGCTCCAAACATTTTCTACACCCCAGACGAGCGGCGCAGAAATGCCTTCCAGATTTAAGAATATCCGGGAAAGAGGATTCCAGATCCTTGTGATCGCTGTAAAAAAAATAATTTAGATCGAGGGAGGAAATACCGGTAAGGCGACACCTCCAATCTTTTAATTAGATCGTCAGTTCATACTCCGAAGTACCAGCTGGTTCAGATTACCGACAGATTAAGAAAGAAAAATGCAAATCTTTACTTGGGAAATAATCTCAAACGATGATACGCATAACGACTCATATGTGACTCATACTATGTCTTTACTCACTTCGAAGTCTACAGGGTGGCAAAAGACCATCTCTTACCTTTACCTTAGTAGGGCCCACACCTGTAGTCTGGAATCGCAATTCCTGAAATAAAGACGAACGAACACAACGAATGACGGTCGCAACTCAATCCAAACGTAGTGTCATAATGCAAAACGCAAATAATATATATGCACACAAATCACATGCTGGAGTCACTTCATATTTCAACGCAGAAATAACCAGAAATGCAATATATAGTTCCTTTCCCAAGTCATCACTTCTCCGCTGGCGAAAGAAGCCTACCACTGGTCTACGGATTTATGAACCGATCTAATCTAATTAAAATAACATCACTCAATACGATATGTTTACCGAAACATAGAAATAATATAGTATCAATTGCTGTCAACTTCACGTAACGATTCATAGCTAATTTCCAATAGATATCAAGTTAAACATTAAAAAACTCACTGCACATTATAAATATTACTAAACACTGTACGAGGATTATCAACTAATGCCGTAGATCGTACCTGGTTAACTGAGAGGTTTCTACACTACGTTCACTGAATATAAACTCAAGATTGTTTTCGAAGAAATATAAAAATTTCAGAATTTCAATTTATTGCTTTGAATTTACATATTTCACGCTTTCGGCTATGATAATTTTATCAGAATCTGAACAGAATTACAGTTGAGTTGTAAAACAAACAAATTTGAATCGCTGGTATACATTGAATTAAGCAGAACTGAAAGTTACTTAGTCACACATAAATGTCCATAATTTCTGTAATAATTAACAAATTTCGTTGATTTTTTCACAAATTATTCCCGAAATATTGTTGTACAATTTAGAAAAGTTTTAGTACAGTATTACTTACACAAAAGAAGTTCTAGTCCAAAATACATGGTAATGAAAGAATCACTTTAACGTTAATAATTGTGTGACGTCATTACAGATGATTACTACCTTATACAAAAGACGTTCTGAATAAATCTTGAAAATGCAAAATATTGTTATAAAATATGACTTTTTCATCGGAGAATAGTGGCTGGAGTTGAAACCAAAAATTATCGAACCATGTCGAATAAATTAAAATTTACTGTTAACGTGAAAACGGTACGCAAAGTTAGTCGAGCAGACATGTTGCTAATTTGATCAAGTAAGGAAAATATGCGGTAGCTGTCAAACATGGCTAACCGGGAATTTCGAATGGATTAGGAAAACTGGAGACGAGAAATTGGCATATGACTATTGAAATCTAACGAACCGATATTTATAATGTAAGAATTCGGTCAATAGCGGCCCCATACTAAAATTTAGAACATATTGTACATATTGATAAATAATCTCAAAACAAAAATAATATAAAATTTTAATGAGTTGAAAATTCCGAAATAATGATGTTGAAAAAATCCTGATAGCACTAGTATCGGTTTTATTCTTCTTAATACGATTTAATATATTGCATTGGAATAGACGAAATCA
The DNA here is from genome assembly GCA_022664845.1 of Lepisma saccharinum. Taxonomy (NCBI): domain Eukaryota; kingdom Metazoa; phylum Arthropoda; class Insecta; order Zygentoma; family Lepismatidae; genus Lepisma; species Lepisma saccharinum. Next base: position 36,686 of record JAGDQP010007092.1, read on the forward strand.
GACGAAATCGAAAATTACGCTAAATTTAGTGTTTATATCTACCTCTCGTAGACAGGGTTTAGGAAGTACAGGTGACGGAAAGCCCAAACATCCACTCGTCTCGTTTTAAAAATTGGAACTGAACTAACATGGCGTGGGAGAGCAGTTCTCCCAGCAAACGGAGAAGAAGGCTGATTCACACCAATCAGCAAAAAACAAGTCACGAAGCATTGACTAGGGCCAATCAAAAACAAGCGTTAGATCCAAGTCATTGCTGCGTGACTAACGAAAACGTGGATGGATAACGATTAAAAATCCAAAGCAAAATCCAAACGGAACACGCTCAAAGAGTCTAAAACCAACCAAAGAGAATGAGCTAAAGAGAACACACAGAAAGAAAACAAAACGGAGACTAAGAAAATAAAAGGGGAGAAAATAAATATAAAAATGGAACAGCAACTAGGCTGTTACAATTGCGCGATAGCAAAGATTGCGTAGCTCCTGGAAATATGGGAAGGAATTGAACTAACGTTATTACGAGTACAAGTGAATGCGTTACTGACAGTTGAATTCCTGTGTTGATAGTAGGCGGTCGCTAGAAGTTATCATAACGTTTTGCGTCTACATGAAGGTAAATCCTTGATTTTTTTTATAAATACTGTTAAACGAAATATATTTAACTGTTAAAAAAATATAAATCAAAGAGTATCTAAGCTTATTCTTTGTCAGAACTAGTGTTATACACAGTTTGCGGTTATTGTGGAAATTTGCACCCAACCTATTTGGTGCGCAATCTCTCCTCCCTAATGGGGATAGTTGGCGCAAGCGTCAAGTAGGATATTTTGCGCAGTACATTCATTTAATACAATGAGAGGAGAGATTGCGCAAAGTTATGTATAAATCAGGGCTAGATTTCGGTATAATTTTTTGTTTTGGCCCACTACTTGACGAAAGAATACACTGTGGGAAGAGTATAAAATTCTTTTCCTCTGCCCATTTACGATTGTATAAGTAAAGTTTATAAACAGTGCCAAGAGCAAAAAAAATGTAACATTTAATAGGAATATTAAAGCTGCTTTAGCTAATTCCTTGTTTTAAGACAACAATTTATGATATTTTGGATAACAACAAGTAGTTTCTATTTAGCTCGTACAATCGAATGTTACCTTATTTTCATACGCACTCTCTCCTACCCATGTGACCAATCTTACCTATCCTTGTAGGAGAGATTGCGCAGATTAAGGGTTTTGGAAAATCACTATCATTAAGCAAACAATGAATAATAACGAAGATTAATAGAATGTAATTGTGGATAATTGTGTATTTTTTTTAGAAGTTTGCAATAAAAATTAGAATTTTAGTGAATTTTAATAGTGCGCAACCTTGCGCATTTTGTACGGATAGTCCGTATTTTAAAGGCTCTGTCCGCTTCCGTACAGTACTTTGCAAAAATTCACTAAATCCGCGGACTTTTCATTTTACGATTTGTTGACTTAAATATTTTAAACCCAGCGTTTCTCAACCTTTTTCATCCCGCGACCCCCTCTCGCCATGCCTTCTAGCCAGCGACCCACAATTATGTTATTTTGTGTAATATTTGCTTTTCATTTCAAAATATAACAGTTTATTTCCTGCATTTATTATCCAAAACTATTTAGCAGACTACGTTTTCTTTGGTAATTATTGAAAACAGCAAGCAAAATAAGTATTTTCTTTGAAATTTATTAGTTTCAACATAAAAAACTTTAGCTAAATTTATTTTTTTCACCTTCCCTCGTGACCCCCCTTGCACACATCCAGCGAGCCCCTTAGGGGTCGCGCCCCCAGGTTGAGAAACTCTGTTTTAAACCCATATATTTCCACAAATACATATCATACAATTTATAAAGAATGTCACGTTGCACACAAATGCAAATTGTCCCTACAGTGTTTGAAATTGCCTAGTAATGTTTTAGGAACTCTAATGTATTAAAAAATAATGACCAAAAGATCATCTGACCTTTGCAGTGAAGAAGATGATTAGTACTAAATGTGTTTTTCATGTTAATGACACAAGTAATTGTTTGGAGACTTTAGGAAAATTTGTCCGTATTTAGTCTGTAACTATCATAATAACTCTAGTAATCGGTAAAAAGAGTTAAAAGAAAATGTTCAATTTGAAATATACTCTATATTACGTATTATGGTTGTAATTCAAACGATTTGAATTTTTGACGCTAGATGGCAATGCGGTGTATCTAATTTGACAAAACTTACAAAATTAAAGCAATAAAAATAAGCAAACAATTATAACATGTCCTTTATGAAAATGTTCAATGAATACAATGGCAAGAACAAAACCTTTCCGTTTCTATAATAATGAACTTATAGAAAACGTATTCAATATTTTGCTGAACAATTGAACAAACATTCATTTTGATTGAATTATTACTGTGTTCATTTGAAAATAAAATTGTATAAAAATTTGACAGAAAAGTGTTTCGTTGATAAGTACAAAGCAAATTGTGTACGACAATAGTTTTTACCATTTATCCTGATTAAATTCAAATTAGTTATTACATTGAAAGTGTTTTATTTAAAATTAGACAGACTTCAATAAAACATAGAAACAAACAAAGATAAGTATGACGAGCTTCAAAATTTAATAAAGCCATCATTGCTTCATAATTTTCATTCTGAAGGCTTTTTTTTTTAACTCAGAAATAATTGAAAAAAAAACAACAATAGTCAATTTTATTACTTCCAGTACTGAATTTAAAAACTGACAAATTCACTTATTGTTACATATGTATGAAATGCTATAATCATTTTGCCTTAATACGAAAATAATAACCACTGCTATTAAAAGAATGTTTTTTTTTAATATTATGTTTCGGAATATTACCAACGGTGTTGCTGTTCTGTTAATGACAAATAATATTTTTTCTATAAACCAAGCTGGGAAAATAAATTAGTTTTCTTTCCAAATAATTAAGAAAAAAAGCTGATAGATGTAATTGGTAAGTAGGGAGAGATCGATTGTTGTGTTTGCTCATGGAATTGAGCATCCATTGTACGTTTCGAAATTAACAATGGAAACCAACGTCTGCAAAAAGTAATCAAAAATATATGAGTAAATTTATTGCACATCAGCACGCCATACCACAATAATTATATAACAATATTTAACTGGTTTCGAAAGAGTATTCGGGCTTTTTTTTTTTATTAAATATATGTAACCACTTCATTAAATGTGAATTAGTGTTTTACTGTTATTGTTTTACCAACTCCAGAAAAGTTCCTGTGAACACAATTGGTCAGTTGGTTGATTATTGAATCTGTCATGTGTTGATATTGAGTTTGAAAAAAAAAACCGACTAGTTGTTAAACTGGTTTGTTTACAGTAGATTTTCAGCAGTTTAAAATGTGAACGTATGAGATGTGGATTTGAACTGCGAATTTCCTTTTCTATAAATAACTTGTGTGGAAACAAGTTACAACGGACAGAAACTAAGTGAAAAAATTGAATAAACGGATCGAACACAGCTCGGGACATCTTATCAATCAGTTCATTCTTCATGTATTCTTAATTCGGCTATCCCTCTTTAAGATAGTTCTGTGAGGTTAGAACCTCAAAATGGAACCCAACAGAAAACTTATCAGAAGAGTTGTGCTTTTTGCGCCACCAACAAAATGTTTTGCGTTCGACTCTTACTAAAGTTGTGGAACAAAATTCAAGCTGGGGTTCAACTTCAAGCTGGAAATTAGACTAATTCACGCCCACCATTCTGTCTGTTATGTATCAAAGTTTGCATTTGGATGACGTATAATTGAAAAAAAAATTGTTGTTGTTTTTCCATTTAGTTTCTCGGTTTTATTTTTAGGCAATCCACTATACTCAAACTGTACAGGCTCAGCAAATGTGTTTGTAATCTTAATATAATTCTTATAACTCAAAGTTTACGTTATTTACAGATCTAAAAAGTTTTTAAAATCCTTAATTTTCATCTGTGTATGTTAATTATTTACTCTGGTTCCTCCTTATCTTTCTTCATCAATGTCTGATCATTTGATTCGATATTTGTGTTGTTATGATATTAGCCCTCCCCCTGTAAACATCATTGTGGCACCGCTGTTTCAAATTATTCAGATAAAATAATAGATTGACCTTATTATTTCTCCCTCACTCGAAAAACAGTCATGTGTTGCTTTAACATATTAGGCAGATCTGTTGCAGCAAGACAAACCAGTAATGCAGATGAAAACCATACTTGAAATTAACGTTATGAAAAAATCTACGTAAGTAATGATAAAACTATACTTGTTAGACGCCTGTAATGTTGTAAAAACGTGCTACGTAATATATCACTGTTGTGTATCTAGTGGTGTTTTCCATACGTGCTACGTATCCACGGGATTGTGAAACATTACGGAACATGTTTTTTTATAATTTCCTAGCGCTCTAGTATCATCCAATGAGCATTTTGGCATCAGTGATTTTCAAATATGATTGTCGCACTATGGTGCCAAATACCGAAAACGTGGCGAAAAGTCCCCAAAACAAAGTTGTAAGTAGGGAAAGTTTAAGTCCCTCAATAGTTAGGTTGGTACCTGCCGCCTTCAAAATGAGCGTTTACAACGGTCAGTATAAGCAGCTGACTACTTTAAGCTGCTGTAACCTCTCGTGAATGGCGAGTCGCATATCGCCACATTGAAACGCTATCGGTATTTTATACTCGACCGCGCAGAATATTTTTTACTGTTTACTAGTTTGGCATACATTCAAATGGAAAAAACTGTTGAAAGTAAGTATATTAATTGTTATTGTATAACTTAAACAATTAAAATACGCTTGTAAATTGTCGATTTTCAAATGTCGTGATGCAAAAGTCGAAAGTCCCACGATGTCCCACGGTCAAATAACTTGTTCTTATGACCAAAATCATTGTTTAACATAGTACTACAAAGCCTGAAGCCCGTTCGTGCCCGTTTTGTATTGTTCATTTTTTATGCAATGTTTCCTTTTAGGAGCCATTAAACATTTCCCTGGTTTTAGTTCTTCAAATAATTGTTTGTATTGTTAGTTTTGTTGATTTCTTACATCTGCCTCATAATTTTCCAACAAATAACATTAAATAAAGAATCTGTGACCTCAACAATATTATGGATGCCGATTTCCATTGATATATTAATATTTTCTATATTTAAGTCCTCCATATTGGATCCGCCATTTTGTTTTTTTTGAAAAAATAATGTCAAATTTCAATTCAGCGATCCCAAACCCATTATTATATGTAAGTTTCAAACAAAACCGATTTGCATTTATTGAACACATTTTTCAATTTCATAT
>JAGDQP010007092.1:42003-52563 GCA_022664845.1 Lepisma saccharinum
TGCATTTATTGAACACATTTTTCAATTTCATATCCGCCATATTGGATGCGCCATTTTGTTTTTTGACAAAATTAATGTCAAATTTGAATTCAGCGACATCAAAAACACTATTGTAGTGAAGTTTCTGAAAAATAAATCATGTTTTCGACTTTTCGCCACGTTTTTGGCACTTGGTACCACTGTGTGTCGTCTGCATTACTGGTTTGCATTATTGGTCTGTCTTGCAGCGACAACGTTGACTAATATTTTAAAAGGATGTGTTGACTTTCAAGTCAAAGGAAGGAATAAGGTCAACCTTGTATGGTTTGAAACTGCTTCCAAAAAATTGGACTTAATTACAGGAAGCACTTTCCGCTTAACAAACGTTACAACAACCATATGGAAATGGAGATATGTCTGAAGACACAAATGCCACAGTGCTTCTTCTAGAAGATTTCATTTTGGGGTGCTTGTCAGGGGGAGACGAAAATTATAAATAATGCATATTAACTCCAATGTACTAAAATGAGATATAACAATAATGTTACTTAACAATTATGTCGTAATTCCTTAGTTAACCTCTAAATAACGTGAACAATATTTATAGAACCTTCTACTATACATGTATTTCAGTTTATGTGTAAGTGTTGAGACTAGTTCCTTTGGGAGAGCAGTTTAAAATCCCCGGGGAGACAAAGCCCCACCCCCCGTAAACATACCCGAAAGAAACTACAGATGAAATACTGATAGTTATATAAATATCAAACTAAACGATCAGCAAATCAAAAATGGAGCATTCTCTGGCACAGAAGTGAAGAAAATAGAGCAAACAATTCGAAGATGAGAGCTAATCTGAAAAGGATTTGAAAAGGTTTGAATTTCTTTTAAACTGTTATTTATGGCCTTGAGGCAGCTAAGGCTCAAGCTAGGATAGGTAGGGGGAAATACACGGAAGGGAGTTGGTCAGGGCCTAAGTTGAAGGTACCATCTCGGTATATTCCCGATGTGACTGAAGAGAACACTGGGAAAACCTCAGTTAGGATGGTAGGTCGTTAGGATCGAACCCAGAACCTCTCAAATGCGATGCCAAAACTCTACTACTGATCTACTCTCGCTATGAATCATGGGGTTTTGAGTTCTACCAATAGCATAACAATGATTCCACATAATTTTGGTTTCCATTTGCTGTTGAGAACATGGTTATTTAATAGTAGAATCATGGTTGTTAATTTGGTGATAGAATATTTTGGTGTTTGCGTCTAAAAGTATGTGGATAATAAGGAACTTCTTTTCTTAGATTATTATGTTAATACCCTGGCTTAATTTAATGTTGTGTCCAACTTCTTTAAGTTTCATGTCGTCCATGAAGTTCAACAGTATGTATTTAGTCCTTAAAACGACTCTTCGTGTAGCAGTTCCTTCCCAGTCAATAATTCTCTGAATCCTTCTCTTCCGTTCAGGCATTCTTTATGATACAATAAATATTGGTAAAATGAATTGCGAGATCTTTTGTCTTATTAGGTCTTTCGTGTTACGGGATGTCTTTCGTGTTATTTGGTATCTTTCGTGTTATTGGGTATTTTTCTGTTATTGGGTCTCTTTCGTGTTATTGTGTATTAATTGAGTGTCTTTTGTGTTGTTGAGTGTCTTTCATGTTATCGGGTGTTAATTGAAAGCCTTTTGTGTTATTTGGTTATCTTGTGTTGTTTAGTGTCTCTTGTGTTATTGGGTATATTTTGCGTTATTGGGTGTATTTGTGTTTTTAGGTATCTTTCATGTTATTGGCTTGTATGTCTTTGGTGATATTAGGTGTATTTTTATTGGGTTGCTTTCGTGCTATTATGTGCATTGTGTGTTATTAGGTGTAGTTTGTGTTATTGGACGTAAACAAAAAGATAGGAAATCTATCGTTGTTGAATGTATTAATTGTTAGCTCTTATGAATTATAAGTGTTACTTATGGAGCTACTTACTCATGGAATCATTTTGTTGTGTGAAGAGAGGTACGAGGAATGAACAGTATAACGTACTTCATTTAAGTAAACTAAATGGTATTGATGTTAACTTACGTGAGGGACTTACCTTATGAAAACGTACTCTGCAATAAACTTGCGCAGATGGGTCCAGAGCCTTTAGCATTTTTACAGCATCGTAAGGTTATGGAGCGTTAAGTTAAATACGTGTTTTAAGTGTGCGAGAAAGAAAGAAAAAAAGAAGTTTGTAGGAGCCGTGGCGTTATTTCAAGGTTTTACCCCAGATAAAGCAGTGAAGACGTTAATGGGAATGTTCCGTCGCAGTGCTTGAACTAGTTGAAGTATACGCTATCGATATTACATATTCAATTTCTGTATCTATATAGATTTTTAAACTAATATCCTATATTCGGTATCTTATATTCAATATCAAATATCCCAAATTGATATACGATATTGCTCATGTTGACATTGGTATTACAGATAACGACATTGATATCTATGTGATATTGATTTTAAAAACAATACAATATATTCGGAATCTGATATTTAATGCCCAGTAATCAAAATCCTATATCTATATTCGATATTCTTGATACTAACAAAGGCATTACAGATATCGACCTCGACTTCTGAGTTTTATTATTCTATATTTGATATCAATTTTTCAAATCGATACCCGATATTATATATCTTATAACGATATATTCGTGGTTTCGAAATTTGTTAATGATATCGGCATTAATTTAGCGACCTATCAAATCGATGCTCAATATTCGGTATTCGACATTAGGGGTAGGTGGTACCGGCTGCTGAAGAAACCAAAATTCTGATCTTAAAAGAGCCGGTTCTGAACGAACCGGATACTCGCTTCCAGGATCCGGATCCTGGTACCCGGTCCCAAGGTTCCGTTAGGATCCAGATCCAAGTGCCCATGCATATTCCATGTTGTTGATATCGACATACGGTACATACTAGGATTAGCCGAATTTTTATTTTTCAGATATTGGGGTTCGAGTTGTCATCAAAATTTGTGCATTAGTACCAAATAAAGCCATGCCAAATATGGTACTCCTAAAATAATATTTAACCAGGCCCCTGGACCCCTAAAGGGCTTTTTTTTTTTTTTTTTTTTTTTTGCAAAACAAGGAATAAAAATATGATATACCAGTTTCCACATTTTGGGGATCGAATAGTTATGAAAAGTTGTACATTAGTACGAAACGAAGCCATGTCAAATATGGTCGGTTTTGGCCATTTTCAAAGTAAAATATTCGTGGGTTCTGGGGTCCGGCTAGATATTTTCTGATCCGGCTGCGTTTCGGCGTACAAACATAACGTAACATTTTACAACTTTTGCAGCTACTTAAACTCACATTTAAAAAAATCGGCCGTTTTGGGAACCCCCGAAAAAAATGTTAGAAAATTGAGTTTGAGTACCGTGCAAAGGTTATAGAATATTATGTTATGTTTGGTTGCCACAAACACAGCCGGATCAAAAAATATTCACCCGGGGCCCAAAAATGATAATTTTGAAAAGGGCCATTCTTTTTTAGAAATTTGAGTTCGAGTAGCGCGCAAAAGTTGTAGAATGTTATGTTCTGTTTGTTCGCCGAAACACAGTCAGAACAAAAAATATCTAGCTGGGCCCCGGAGCCCGCGAAAATTTTAGTTTGAAAACGGTCAAAACCGCTTGACGGCCAAAATGGGCCACATTTGACATGGCTAAATTTGGTACCAATGCACAACTTTTCATAACTATTTGATCCCCAAAATGTGGAAACTGGCTATCATATTTTTATTCCTTGTTTTGCAAATAAACAATTGGGCCCTTTAGGGGGCCATGTGCCCAGTTAAATATTTTTTTTTAGGACGGCTAAATATGGCATGGCTTTATTTGGTACCAATGCACAACTTTTGATCACATGGCCCTCTTAGCTTGTTTGGTTCAGCATTGTGGTATTAATTCTATGTACTGTTTGCTGAATACCTGTATTCACTGTAAATACCGTTGAGGAATTTCTTTTGTCTGTTTCAAACTCATCCATGCTGTGGCGCTGTGCAGATGACAAAGTACGAAAGCTTCATTGACAGTTTACTTCCTTCCTTGACGAATAAAAAGTATTTTTCTCTCTCTCTCTTTTGATAGAACGCTCTGAGGAAGAAAGTCTATAAACAGACGTAGAAAAATATCAATCGGAGATCCCAGAAGAGGAAAGAAACTTCGAATTGACTTTTATTCATCTCCTTGTATGAAAGATGTTCTTTTCTCCATATCGCTGTGCGCTACGTCTCTTTACAATCTTTTGATCTCAGTTGAAGGAAAGGCAGATGTCTTTTAAAACAGTGTCCTTCTTTTCTGGCGTTTTGTAACTATCTTCGCTTTTCAAAAGAGAAGTGAGAGGAATGGAACGAAGAAAGTAGGTGGTAGTTAGAAAGGGCAAAAGCCTGAGGAAGACTTGACGAAGATGATCAGGTGAGAATAGAGACTGTCAGATCAAATTTATAAGCAGGATGAACACAGTGGAAACTCAGCATTCGTTCTTTGACTCGTCATCTATCGTCATGTAGAAATATCGTATTCAAGGGCAAATAAGAATTTTGTTTTTCTTCGCATTGCTTCTCAACTTCATTGTGTACGTTTTAGTATAATTCCCCTCAACGGAAATTTTTTGAAAGCTAGCAGGAATTTTACAGCATGATTTATACTGTACTCATATTGTGAGAAATATCATAATGGGACCTCCATGTTTAAAGGAAGGAAGGCATGCTTGTTATTTTCCCATGATACAAGAAATGGATGCCTTTTTCTCGTTTCGCTGTAAGAGCTCTTTTGAACTGTATTATCTAAGGTTGGCTATTGTTGCAGCTTGGTTAATTGTTCTTTCCTCCTCTCCAAGACGCACTCAAGAACATTCTAGTTGTGTTCAAGTTAGTCTGATATTTCTTTTCTTCAAAAAAAAAAGAAGAAAGAAAGAAAGAGAGAAGAAAATAAGTATGTCCCAATTTGCCTCGTCTTTTGAAAGTGTTGTTACACGGCTTCTTCCACTTTTAAGACCACCATTGTAGGTAGACATTTTCTTTCACGTTTTCTTTTACATCTTGAATTCCGGAAGAATAATTCAACTGCTCCTCGAAAGATGGTGACATTGTAACCAGAATAATTCTTGCTTTTAATGATTCTTGAAGGAAATACATTTGACTATCGTTCTTACATCTTCTTTCCACGGGAAACAATAAAATAGAGAAGCAAGGAACATTTTCTTCAAATCAGTTATTCAACCAGACCCTCTAATGTGACAGAAATAGAATATTTCTTCAAACTGTATACCATTGTTTGGAAGACGAAAAGATAATGGACTCAACTAATGATGTATTTGCATAAAATTTGAACATTCTTAATTTACGCTATAAGATCCATGAGATTGTCACTTCAAATTTAGTTCAATGCACTTGTTTGACAATTACAGAAACCAACCAGATTGAATTAACATATAGTTTAGAAACGAACATTCCGAGCGTCATTCACTGGTATAATACTAAGATAGAAACTGACACAGCAAAAACACAAACACCTTTTAAACGAACGACTGTACATATTCCATACTTGGTATAGAACTTTAGATAGGAAACGATAAAATGTCTACAATGATCCCTTGTAATTTAGGCATACCCGTTGACTCTAAACTATCTCTTATACAGCATGTTAAAACATTATGCTCCTATGCTCTGCCGAAAATCAAGATTCTTAAATACATAATTAATTATCTACCTATCTACTATACCTCCTATATTAGGCCTGTTCTTGAACACTACAGTACATTTTTGTACCGAATCACTCAAACTAACATAAACAATATTGGAAGAATGCAGACATGAGCTATTCGGATAGTACGGAAATCCTCGCTCACACTTCTCGTCCTCCGAAATAATGTAACGAATCAGTGTTGTTGCCTACCCTTTCATCCAGAAGAAAATATCTCTTCTTGGTATAAGTGCACAAAGTAAATTATTTGGCACACCACCGTATACTAAATGAATCCATAGCTATTTCCGACAACAAGTTTTATAGTAGTATCGATTATATCATATCCTCTTTCAATATCAATATGCTCCTTAATGATTTCAGTCTCATTGATATCGATATTTCGGATTTTGGTCCATTGATTTATCGACAAATTTCATAATCCTATTTGTAATTCGAAACAGGGACGTGTTTCACTGACCTCAAGGACAAACTCCGTTGCTCTACTTTAGACTTGACATTTTGATGCTTGCAGAATTCTCAATTCATGAGTGGACAGGGCTGTCAAAGGACTGATGCATGCCTCACTGAACAGTCCTCCAGGAAACATATTGAGGGAAATAGCAACTACTACACTACAGTTTGTTCTGCCTAAAATTCGCCTGATGAAACTAAGGAAAACCTTGGAAAACCCTTAATCAAAATAATTGAAATTAAACCTCGACCCAGTAGCGTAACTAGTATCCCCCCATGCAAGAAAATTGTAGGGCCCTTCTAGCAACACCTCGCACATGCAATTTCAACAAAATTTTGCAAGATGTAAAAGCAATACATCTCCTTTGTAGATCCTTGTTGTCAGATTTCTAAAACGGACATTCTCTTCAGACTGTGTAAACATTTCCGTCCAGGCATTAAAATTCCTTCACTTTTACCAACCATGACAAAGTTAGAAAATTTTGAAATCAAACTTCGAGGGGGACTTCTCTTAAAACGTTTGCTGCGTCTGGAATTAATTCATTTTTCACCTGCTTATATGTCGCTTCACCTTGACACTTTGATCCCCCACAACGCGGGTTTCGTGTATTGTAGTTATGTCTTTGCCTCGCCTCTTAATACTTTCCCAATATTGATACCAACTACCCAACCTCAGCCATTAAACCACGGTTCCAGGACTCTTTTATTCGCATTTCCTAGATAAATTTACATTGACAAGTTGAATTTAAGAAATCGAGCTAAAAAAAACACGATCGAAAGTACTTTCAGTCATCTCTGTGCATGCTCATATTTAAGGGCGGCAACGATTTCGTTAGAAAATGTTTACCACAAATGAAAATCCGAAGTAATATAAATAAAGATATTTTAAATTTCATGTTCTCAGCAGGTGTTACACAAAGGAAGATATGGGATAGAGATAAATGTACTTTGTGTCGACCCCCATCCGACGAGAGAAAAGAAATGTTGAAAAATGCATAAAAATAACACACAATTGAAAGACATTTTCGTTTTCATGTCCCATTAAGCCAAAACCCATTTCCTGAAGACAGTATTATAAAAAGAAATAACAGAAGAAAAGGCTATACAAGAAAGATAAAGAGAAGGAAAAAAAATCATACGAAGCACAAAAATAGAATTAGCAAGTAAAAAAAAAAAAAAAAGAAATGGGTGTAGTTTGTTGGTATGTCAGTGAAAAGAACGAAGAAGAAGGAAGTAACTTCTGAGTGCTTCCCACAGATGGCACTGAAATTCAAATTTCTGCATACACCAAGGCGAATAAGAAAAAAAGTCTTGAATTTTTTATATTACGCAGAAGGCAAAACATATCTACCTGCACGCATATTCCAAGTATACACTTACGACATGTACTGTATGTGAGTCTGTGCATTTTCCTAAGTTTCCTTTGATCTTACAGAGCATTGCAGTGTACTTGTTGTTAGTAAAGGAAGCATACTGCAACTCTAATAGAAAGTGTACAATGTTTTTCACTGCCTGGAACATAACTAAACGAATAAAACGCATTACTCTTATTGTATCATTTGCTAGTATATGTACCAGAAAGAAAGATATTTAAAGTGAATCTGAAAGTACTATGGGCTTCAAGCCTTGGTAGGTACACAACAGCTAAAGTGCCTGTTGGTGAACATGTGCATCAATATTCTTTTAACATAACTCCAAGAAAGTTAGCTACAATTAGGATTGTATGAAGTTGAAGTTGTTCAGTCCACACTTACGTGAAGTCAGTGAAGGAAATATTAAAGTGTAGTTTTTTGTTATTCCGAACTTTGAAGACTAGAAAACGGTTAAGGTTTACTTTATCTATACCAAAGGACACCACCCTATTGAAAAATATTATACGGTCTACACCACTCGCTCTTAAAAATTAATTTTCAATGATACTTTCATACACACAAACCGACATGTAACTATCCAGAAAATAGTATGACAACCCCATGAGAATAATTAATACAGAAAATGCGCACTCCATTCAATTCGGATATGGTGACACGCGGAGGAATACTAATGGCGTTACTTACTTATTAATGGCATAGCGAACTCTTCTCCTATTGTAATTTCATTTGCCCAATTTCGCCTTAAATTAGTGACCATTGGAACGTGGAAGTTAGATAAGGTTAGGTGCGGTCATATATCTTCACATTTTTCACTCTTGGAGCCGGTCAATTAGCGCGTGAAAAAAATTGGCACCCCCACCTATGGCGGATTTCACCCTGATAACACTGGATCATGACTCTAAAAGTTACTTTAATTTGCGTTTCAATACTCATACACACTTTGGTAACATAACTTTTCTCCTGTAAATTTTACTTCCTTTGGGGTAGATAAAGTAAACCGAACCCTAGAAAATATATAATGTATGTATTTGTTGGCACAAAACAGTAAATAGTACAACAAATAACTTCAACTGCTCTCAGTTATGGAATAAGTAATCTAATTTTGGCACCTACGTTCAAGAAAGCTGACGCATTCTTTTAGGAAGAGGAAACGTTACTTCACAATACAAAGATTCACATAGTTGAGGAGCTTATTGTCAAAAGGACATATGTTCAGTGACAGAAATTTTACAGGAAGGAAAAATCGAGATCTCTGGGAAGGCGAGCACTATGATTTTGCGAATGATCGAATATTTTAAATAGAGGTACTAGCAATATTACCCAGGAATATTCGTGTTGCGTGACCATTACGAAAAGAGATTTCGCCATATTAAATTGAACACGTTCCTTTTTAATGGCAACTAGTGGATATATTACCTTTTGATATATACATGGAATGAAACTCCAAGAAGGTGCAAAACGTGTAACGAGAAATCGTTTATTAATTTTCGTAGTCACGAAAATTCCTGAAAGATAAGAAACCTTGAAAGAACCATCATTGGTAAATATAACAAAATGTGAGTCGCTTCAAAGATTATAATAGAAAATAATGTCAAACGTAAAAATGTCGTTCAAGTGCTGTTAAGATTTGGAAACTAGTGTCTTTATTGAAGAAGATACATAAACTTGTGTTTTTTACTATTTTCCATTTCCGATACTAATGAAATGACAAATATCTGTGACTTTTTTTTTTACTATTTTTTTTTTTTAATTTCTGATGCCCAGAAAATAGCAAATATCTCTGATTTTCATAAAATGGTTAATATTTGCGATTTTCAGTATTTTCTTCACTTCCTATACCAATAAAATAGCAAATACTTGTGAATTTTATCATTTTATTCACTTCCTACACATAAAATGGCAAATACCTGTGAATCAGATCTCTGTTATAAATATTTTCACAGCTTGTTGTTATGAGTTATGGACGAAAGGGGTATTCATTAATTCTAGACTTATCAAGTTTCAATATAAACTTATTTCATAACTTGCCTGCTTCTTATACAAAATAATCAGAAACAGAAGTTTTTTTTAAATATAAAGATACTTCTCAATATTTTGAAGCTGAGTAGAGGATAATCTCCGAAAACTCTTCTATAACGAACAAGATTATTAAATATTAGCGTTTGTACGCTTCATCCGCCAAAGTTTATTGAAGTCATACCTTGCATGTAGGAGTTAATTGGTTCGTAGCAGTTAATTGTTTCGTAGGAGGAGTTAATCCGAGAACAACACTCGCTGTATAGAAAATCTTGCAAATCAGCCTATTATTTTGTTTTGTGGGTTTTAATTACACTGTAGTTATAGCGGCTTACTCTTTTGGTTTGGATGACAATTTGATTTAACAGGATGCCTTTTTCATTAAAACCCTTCAATCGAAAATTATTAAATACTATGTGATACACCAGAGAAGCTCTTTGTTTAGAACGCTCTTTATACTGAAACAGCGAATACATTTCCATTAGCTTTGGTCTACGCTTTTAATACTAGTTAGCACTTCGATGAGAAAGTGATTTCATAAAAAAAAATGTTGAAAATCAATCGAATAATATGTTCTTCAACGGAACGCTCTCGACATGGGTAGAAAATGTGGCCTTTTTAAATGGGATTCTGATACTTCACGAATGTAATTTATTCTTCAAACTTGGAAAGCTGATTTTCCATTTTTTTAGAGTGGTTGTTAGGAAAAGACAAAGCCTTAGTGTCAAGTTAGTCGCGTTTTACTTAAAAATGACAACAGAAGACTTGATAACTTTTCTCAATGACAAAAATATACCAGCTGACATCAAGAGTATAATAGTATCCGAACAAAAACACCAGAGGTGCAAAAAGTGGAGCCAAGTTCTTTAGCCCTAAAAAGGTGTGAAATGGGAGACGGATGAGCCAAGATCCTTGGTGACAGCATGTAACAGGAACAAAGGAACTTGGCGCGAAGTGGCAAGGTTCATGATCCTCAAGCTATAAGGGTGGTGGGGATCCTA
>JAGDQP010007092.1:52663-64813 GCA_022664845.1 Lepisma saccharinum
AGTTCCTTGGTGACAGCATGTAACAGGAACAAAGGAACTTGGCGCGAGCTGGCAACAGCCTTAAGGTTGGTTTACGTAGTGGGTTTTAGGATCCCCACCACCCTTATAGCTTGAGGATCATGAACCTTGCCACTTCGCGCCAAGTTCCTTTGTTCCTGTTACATGCTGTCACCAAGGAACTTGGCTCATCCGTCTCCCATTTCACACCTTTTTAGGGCTAAAGAACTTGGCTCCACTTTTTGCACCTCTGGTGTTTTTGTTCGGATTTCACAGCTTTTTGTAGGTGTATAATATATATACTCGCTCTCTCGGCCTCGTTTAGGTCCTCGCCCCCCGTAGCTGGCTGCGGCCTTAACTTCGAGTTTTTGGGTACTTACGCCCCTTTATCGTAACCACTCTCCAGGACACTGTGCTTCCATGTTGCAGATTTTTTCCCATACCCACCACCCGTGGGAATGAAATATTTATTGAAACATAGGGAAGCTTTGCCATATTTATTGTAACCTACTTGTGATGATACAGCAAATTTGCTTCCTGCTGGCGGCCCTAAAATCCACCACCACCAACCCTAAGGCTCGAACATCACCTGATGTTTTGCTCGGATTTCACAGCTTTTTATACGTGTATATATATACTAGGTTCGCCTCGCTGGGTGTGCTGCCCCAGAATTCCGTGTGCGCCCCAACTTCAAATTTTTAGGGTTACGCCCCCTTTATTGTGATCAGACTTTCTGGGGACAGCGCCCCATGCTGTGCAGACCTTTTCCCATATCGCCTCGGGGGCTGCACCCTCATAGCGGTGGTTTGATCCATTTATTGAAACATTTTCGTGATGGTACACCTTCATACCAAATTTCGTTTCTCTAGCTTCAGTGGTTTGGAAAATGGTATTTGGGCGGCTATGTTGAATTAAAGAAAGCGATTTTTAAAAAGTTTTCTTACATTGCCGTTACCTACTTGTGATGGTACACCTTCATACCAAATTTCGTTTCTATAGCTCGAATGGTGTGGAAAAAGTTTTTGTGCGGCCATTTTGATCCAAGTTAACAACTTTTTCAAAAATGTAAATTATTCCTAAACTACTCTTGTTAATACACCTTTATGCCAAATTTCGTATCTCTAGTTCAAACGGTCTGGAAAATGGATTATGAAGTCAGCCATTTTGGATTCAAAATGATGTCTTTGCAGATATTTTGTAATCTACTAGTGATGATATACCGTCATACTTCGAAATTTCATATTTCAATTTTTAACATCTTTTTTCTTACAGAACCTCAAAATCGCTGATTTCGCAATAAACTCTTCTTCCTGTATAACACGCTGACGTTTTGTGACACGTGGAACTCGGCTGCATGCACTGCCGTACGTGTTGATACTCCCCTCGATTCGCTCGCGTCGCTGCGCCAAGAATCCAACGGCAGGCCGCGCATCGAACTTGAGGAGTTTGGAGGAACTGCGTCTTTTTATCACAACCAGATTCTGCAGTGCACTGCGCCACATGATGGAGATATTCCCTCATACTCCAGAGCGCTGCGTCCGAATGGGGAAACGTCCACATTCTGCCTGTATAACATGCTTCTGGCAATGCTAACGTTTATGAAGAGTAAAACTTGGTGGGACACGCAGGAGTATTGGAAGTTGGCACGAGGAACTAGGCTCATCCATATTCCATTTCACCACTTTTTAAGGTTGAAGGAGTTGACTGGACAGTTTGCACCCCTGGTGCTTTTGCTCGTATTTCGCAGCTTTTTACACTTGTGTAATGTATATACTCGCTTCGCCTCATTTGGGCGCTGCCCCCAGAATTCCAAGATGGGCTCGCTGGGGCGCACCCCTTTATTGCAATCAGGCTCCAGCTGGGAACTGTAACCTAGTAGGGGAGACGAGCCGAATTTATTCTAACCTACTCGTAATGGTACACCTTCATTCCAAATTTCGTTTCTCTAGCTTCAGTCGTTATAAAGTGGGGCTTAGGCGGGCATTTTGGATAAAAGATGGACACATTTTTAACGTTTTCCTATATTTTCGTGACATACTCGTGATGATACACTGTCATACCAAATTTCATTTCTCTATCTCGAACGATGTGAAAAATGGTATTTCAGATGCCATTTTGAATCAAAGATGGTGAATTTTTTAAAACGTTGTTATGTTTTCCTAAACTACTCTTGATAATACATCATTATGCCAAATTTCGTATCTCTGGCTCAAGCAGTTGGAAAATGGATTTATGACGCCCGCCATTTTGGATCCAAGATGGCGTCTTTAGAGATATTTTGTAATATTTTCATAATCTACAAATAATGTTGTACTGTCAAACTAAATTTCATTATTCTAGCGGCAGCCGTTTAGGCTGTGTATTCTTTAAAAATTTAGTTTTGGCGGCCATTTTGAATTCAAGTTGGCGACTTTTTCAAATTTTTAAAAAGTTTTCTTAATTTGCTACCAATGATGTAGTTTCATACCAAATTTCACTGTTCTATCTTTAGCCGTTAAGGCTGTGTATTCTTTGAAATTTTAGGTTTGGCGGCCATTTTGAATCCAAGATGGCGACCTTTTCAAAATGTCGGAATTTTTCCTGTATCTACTTATCATCCTCTACCTTCATACCAAATTTCATGTTTCTAGCTTACTCCAAACACCCTAAACAATATGATGAGTGAGTCAGTCAGTCAGTGAGTGAGTGAGTGAGTCAGTTAGCCTAAAATGTGCAATTTCAGGGGTCCACAACTAGAACATCGTTTGAGATACGAATATGAAATTTTGTACATCTGCACATATTTACCATATTTCCATAACGGCAAAAGCTCATATTCCTATCTTTAACATCTTTTTTCTTACGGGGCCCCCAAATCGTCGATTTTGCCATAAACTCTTGTTCCTGTATAACATGCTTCTGGCAGTGCTAACGTTTTCTGACGTGAAGAACTTGGCTCATGCACTACCGTGCATGTTGATATACAGGAGATCTTTGAACGTTGTTCTCAAGTATCTGACAGGATAAAAGAGATCCTTTCGAAGGCTTTCAGTCACAGTTGTCCAGCTTGCCTAGGGGATATGGCCAGGGAGAACGGGCCGAAATTTCCACCAAGGTAAAGTTTTATTTTCTCTTTTTCATTCATAAAAAAACACTACTTTTATTTCTTACTACTTGCGAATAAATGCTCCCTTTTTCATCGTTTTACGTTTTCAACATTTTCATGTTCAAAAAAGATTAAAAATTTCATCTAAAGACATGTAAATTCATCTAAAAATGTTACATTCCCAGAGAAAAGAGCTACCACAGATCCGATTACTTTTCAAGCGGAAATTTTTTATATTTCGCCCATGAAAATTCTCTCGAAAGCATGGTCTCTGTTTCCGCTCTCGTAAGCTGAAATTTTCCGCTCAATTTGAAAGGAATTCCACTGTTCTTAACATTTTAACTTTATTTATTTATTAATAGTCACTAGTTCCAAGATGATTGCGTTCTTTTATCACAATCATAATGTAAGAATCTTTTTGGTTGAGGTAATTAGTAGTGACTTAGATCTGCAAATATGGAGGGAGGTTCACTAAAAGTAGTTAACTGAGTGTTGAATGGTTTCTACTGAATACGTGTTCTAAAGAGGTCAACAGTTTAATGTCACAATCATAATTACGAATTATGCACTGGAAGCTTTCAAGTATTTAAAGCTGCAAGAATTATCGATCAGCTTATTTCATAACGTCGGCTTTAAGGAAAGCAGTGACCGTACGAAATAATCATTTAAATCCGTGCAATTGTCTGAGAAACAAAATAGGTATGGTCACATCATATCTGGTTTAGTTTTATGTAAGATTATGATTTAAATGAAATTTATACATATTGAGATATTCTGAAGATTTATATGTGGATTTTCATTTATCTGCCTGGCAACATTGGAAGATTTACAAGAGAAAAGATCGCATCTTAGAAAGGAAACGTCAATACCAATAATAATCTATTTAATTATTTATAACACAACAATAGGTGAGAAAATAATTAAAAGTAAATAAAATTACGAACAGAATTGATTGTTTGTTAACCATCACTTCTTCAATAATTCAATATTTATCCTTGACAACAAGCAGCGTTTTTTGCCATAGCTTGTTGATAAAAATCGTATATGTGTTTCAAGGAGTACGCGAAAGTAATTAGGAAGTTGAAGAGTGCATATTATTTAGTGGAACGTATTTCTTCGATAAGAACATGAAATATAAAAGTGGTGCTCAAAAAATACAGTAAAGAAGTAGTTAAAAGTACAATTTCATTGACAGCATGGTTGTTACAAATGGCGCCTCTACTCGAGTTTATCTGTTGTTAAATTATAATAAACGAAAGTGCAGCTTAACGTAAAAATACTTTTTACTAGTCCTAAGAGTTTTGAACATTGAGATAATTGGGTACTTATTGCACCAGGATCCCATTCTAAACATTAATATTGAAGCATTGTCTGCATGATATAATCATCATGTATGGTACTAAACAGTGAAATAGAATAATATTTTTAATACTATGTCCCCATATGATTCCCTTAAGTTAATGGGGAGAATCAGAAATTTATACGAATGATGACGAAGCAGGGTTACCAGATCATTTTTTACCAGTGTAGGACAACAGTGGACTTTTTCTTCCAATGGAGGACAACTGAGTTTAGATAGGTGGAGGACAATTTTACGGCTACCTTTCCTTTAAAATCCAATAAACAAACAGTGACGAACAGAGGAATTTCTTACTTTTAAATTTCAGTTTCTACTTTTTACAGGGCAATTGTAACTTCCAATCAAGTAATTACATTTAATAAAAATGGAAAGTGATTACAAAATGATGAACCATTTGCTTAATATTTTGGTAACGAACATTTTATTAAAGTTAAAAATTTGGGTCACAAGAGTACGAATATGTCCAGTTCGGAACTTTTTAACCTGGTTACTAAAGAATGGAGGACATTTCAAGATATTTAGAATAGGAGAGAGGACATGATGAATAAAGGAGAATACATCCTTCGAAAGGAGGACGTTTAGTAACCCAGGATGAAGTAATTAGTGAAATGAATAAATAGATGGAAACGGAAGTACTTCGAGAAGCCCAGGCATATCCCTGGGTGCATAATTCTTGTTTCTTATTATCGCATTTCGTGGTATACATTTTTTTAAAATATTGTATTTGAAGGTACCAAAAGGTGTAAACATATAAAATTGTCAAATTAGATGAAAGATTATGGATATATTATTCAGTTATTGAGTGTACAAAATTGCACACTCTTTATTTTTGTTTGATTTCCTACTTTGCTTTTATTGGAACCTTTAATTACATACTATTCAATGGGGAATGATTCTTCGTCTACGCGTCCAAAGTATCAATTCTTAACTCACATTCATTATTTGCAAGAGAATTAGGTCAATGAGCGAATTACGAAACTGGGATCTTTCTTTCATTTAACATGATTCGTTCTTAATATTTGAAAAGAATAAAATCATCTTAATTTCGCAATATTAGTTAATGACATTTTTAGGTTCCAATGCATTTTTAAAAAAACAAATCAGAATATTATTTATTATATTAACGATTCACGAATATAACAAAATGTTTTACAAAGTTTAAAGATCAATAATGTCAACTTTATTTCCTTTCGAAAGCATATTACACTAGTATTGGTAAAGTGACGTTACGTACATTTGTGTGCATACGCACAGTGGAAAAGAGTCACACAAAATTGAGGGAAAAGTTCTTATCTATGTACCGTGAGACACTTCTTAACGTAAAATGAAAGTATACCAGTTCGGATATAAGATCACTGATCTAATTTCAGAACTGTTATGTTTTCTTATTTTTCAGTTTCATAAAAATGATCATTTCTAAGAAAATCTCAATTTTAACAAAAACTATTTTACTGTGTACTGGGAACAAAGCCCGAAATGGCTCATTGACTGAAAGACAACGATGAATCCACTGCCCCGGAATCACTTATTCATGATATCAGTAATCTAAGAAATGTAAATGAATCATAAACGTCATTACGTAGTCAATGAACCTTATAGCAAATACCTAAAGCTGCAATTCTCATCGTTTTTCTCTTCTTCAAATTTAGTATCCCTATCTCGATCATATTCCATATGAACCATATATTTATAACCCTTTATGTTCCTTGACTTACTCCAATTGTTGGTTGCAAATTTAACCCATCTTTTCCAAAGCAAGGGCATAACCCTCAAACTGGTAACTAGCCCAGGTCAAACAAGCAATATACAACAGGTGTCCTCATATGTCGCGTCTTTATTGTCTTCTCTTTTGCTACAACTTTTAAATTTATACCAGTAGTATTATGTTACTCTTCCAAAGCTTGAATATAAATATGAGGCTTTCTCGTTTAAATGTCAGTCAACACGAAAGCGTCTGTCTTTTTCCTGTAATATGAGTATAAATGTCAGGACTTGTGCGTGAGTTTGTCTTTTTTTCTGAGTTGACAAAGCCTGTGAGAGACAAGAAAACGACAATGTGAGAGGTTTATTTCAAACATATAATGTACTGTTGTCATCATATCTAACGACTGACGTGTCACACGTTTAAGCAAACATCTTTTGTTGAAATATTAATAGTGATATCTGAATAATGAAATTGCACTTACGAGGCTAATATCATCATACTAGTCGCAGAGTATTAAATTGATGAAGGAACTTTTACTGCATTACCTTTTATTAATTTCTATGGTAGTAAGACGTCACTCTTCATTTATTTAAATAATAGTAAATGTAACTATTTATTACGTCTCTTTGTTAAAAGTTCATAACAATGCATCACAAGATACACAGATATAATAACATGTATTGTACTTATTGAAATGAGCGAGTAACCCCCTTCATTACCGACTCATTCACTCACCTTTGATACCTGAGGTACTCGAAGTTGTGATAAATTTGCCACAGTGATGACATCTCATGAGTACAAGTTTCTACGCTACAGAAATCGGCGTTAACTTGTGTGTTTTTGGCACTTTAACAGAAAAAATACATTAAAAGGCTGACTTAATTCCAATTCCATGGTGACATCGTGGGCAAACGTCCATATGTTTAGCCGTACGTAAACTTTCAGCTTATTACCGTCACCATGGTAACAGAATTCATTTCATAAACAAGTTCATGCATTACGTGAGAACAGTCACAACCATTTTCATTCACACTTAGTATGAATATATAAGGTCCTTAATACGATAACCACATTACAATGTTTGGCTATTTATCGTTTCCGTAGTGAAAACAAATAAATATCACAATTTGGATGCCGACCTTGATTATCGTGTAGACTAGGCCGCTTGGTGCTGTGCTTAAAGTGGCAGGCTCAAATCCCATCTCGAGCATGTGTATTTGTGGATTTTAAAAGAGCAATTCCACTCATAAAATAGATGCAGGCTGAAATCCATAATTGCTAAAAATAGCCCTAGAAAATGAACTTTATAAAAGTTTTATTACAAATTTAAGAACCATGTAGGACGATGAAACAAATTCTAATAAATCTTAATATATATGGGGTACTAAAAAGTAATCCATTATTTTTGCATGACATTGAAGGCTTGACTTACCATAGTTAGAATGATCCAATTTAGGTCACATATGCGCCTTTTTGTTCGATAACGTGTTGCCATTTGGAAGGTAATATCATGATGCATCTCTCATAGAAGCCCTTGTCCCTATTGGCAAAAAATTGAGACAGTCGATGTTCACAAGCCTCTCTTGACGTGAATTTTTCACCAGCAAACGTGTTCGCCATGGACAGGAACAGATGGTAATCACTCGGTGCCAGGTCCGGACTATAAGGTGGATGCATAAAAATCTCCCAACCAAGCTCCCGGAGCTTCTGGCGAGTCACTATCGATGTGTGTGGCCTGGCGTTGTCCTGGTGGAACACAATGCCTCTCCTATTTGGCCAAAGCTGGCCGCTTCTGGGCGATTGCTGCCTTCAGACGGTCCAATTGTTGACAGTATATTTCCGAGTTAAGGGTTTGGCCGTATTGGAGCAGCTCATAGTAGATAATTCCCTGCCAATCCCACCAAACACACAGCAAAACCTTCCTGGCCGTCAATCCTGGATTGGGCACCGTTTGCGCCTGCGCACCGCGCTTCGACCACGACCGTTTTCGCGTGACGTTGTCGTAAGTGATCCACTTTTCATCACCAGTCACCAACCGCTTCAGAAATGGGTCGCTTTTGTTGAGATTCAGCAGCGATTCGCAGATGGAAATTCGGTCCATGAGGTTTTTTTGCGTTAACTCGTGTGGCACCCATACATCAAGCTTATTTTTGTATCCAGCCTTATGCAAATGGTTCCACACGGTTTTTTGTGCAATGTTTAGCTCTTTGGCAATCGAAACAGTGCTTACATGACGGTCGGACGTACATGATTTTATCGACATGTTCGACACTTGGCCTTCCAGTGCGTGGTACATCTTTGACGTCAAAATTACCGGCACGGAATCGACGAAACTAAAATTGCGCGTGACTGGCTGTTACAGTATCAGGACCATAAACACTATTCACATTTGCAACCGCCTGGCTTGAATTTTCGCCTTTATCGAAGAAAAACTGTAAAATATAGCGTATTTTCTCTTTGCTAGTGTCCATTTTGACGCGCGCTCACACAACACTGAGTTAACTCATCACAACTATCTGAACAGTGTTTGTAGTACGCAATCTCGTTTGAACGCAATCTCGTTGAACCCGATCGGACTTATACAACGCGAGATACAGATCACTGAAGCCATCTATTGGCAAAATAATGGATTACTTTTTACTACACCAGATATTAAGGGGAGGTAGAACAATTCAATTTTTTTCTATTCAACAAAATCATGCTTCTCGCCGTTTCTATGGTGACGAGATTCAAACATTGCACACAATCATCCAACAAGTGTAAACAGTTAAACCAATGTTATTCGAACTTGACATGATTACATACGACCATATTAAAATGTTAATCTATTTACCATTTCCATAATAACCAAGTCTCAAATACTAATCAGAAATTCGAGAATGACGTAGGAAACGAATCCCATTGAAAGTTGACATAATAAAGGGGGGAATACCATTCACATTTTCCCCATTTAATAAAGTCATACTAATTATCGTTACGATTCTAACGAGACTCAAACATGGTAACGATAAATAGTATGGCTTTGTTAATTGAGAAAAATGTCAATGGTATTTCCTCGCTTTACAATGGCAACTTTGAATAGGATTCGTTCCATCGTTTCTTTACACAACTATCTGTCATGTGTATTGAGCTACGAAAGTTAGAGTTGATGATTCAAGGTTAAAGAATTCAGATGACACATTGCGTATTCATTGTAACAGAAAAAAAATATTAAAATCTAATATCCGTAACTGTTATTGGGATATTAAAAGTTATGGAGCTGACCAAATAGTTTTATGGTATACTAATCAGAATAGATGGTTTCATGCTGCAGATATCGAATACCGCGTATTGAATGCAGCCATGCGGTCTAAGGCGTTAGGCCAACGGCTCGAGTCCAGGGGCATGGGTGTCTTTAAACTCGAACGTAACGGATAATCGTGAAGGGCCGTAGTCAACAGTTACTAGACTGGCCCATATAAAATAAAGTTTACCAAAGATTTTTGCGTATTGAATGTACATTGAGGAAAATGACTCTTTCAAACCTCATAGATCAACGCTTCTAAATTACTACTGTCAAATGCTATGAGCTTTCATCGATATAACATCGAATGATTGAAGCAATAGATAGATAAACTCTTAAGATAAGATCAGGGTATAAATTACCGTGGGGAGTACCAGGGAAATCACCCTGGAAGATTTGTGTTTCAACCTTTTTATTCCTCCCTAGGTCGAGAGTTGGTGACTTAATGCCAGTAGGAAGTTGTGACGGTCACATATAGTGTTTATCCATTACTGTACTTTATTCCCGTTAAACTGTGTTTATTTTGTCGAAACAAATCATCACTGTCACTGATTACCTTGAACAGTAAATCAGCCAATGAAAAGACACGTTGTACTGTGACGTATTTTCATAGAAGACTTCTCTAGCTAAAGTTGATCCAATCACTAGAAAAATTAAGTTCGACCATAATAGAGGGTTGAAGTGTTTTGTGATGTGGTATGTATAAAATAGTTTTACCCTTGTTTCATTAATGTTCTTGCAACCTTTTCCTGCTTCAAAGACTTTCGTTTCAATAGCATTAATTGCAGTAAGGCACCTGAATATATTTGGTAATAATTTGCCGTGAAATGAGTCCCTGTTAAAATATTATGTATCTTGTGTTCTCATGGTAACGAATATATTCGGAGTTGTAATATTGGTAACGCATAATAATATCAGAAACAGACGTGTCATGCATTATATTTTAAATTTTTCTTTTATCTATTTTTTTTCTATCCAGAACAACTTCTGAACACATTTAGTGATAATTTCTCATTGTGTATTCTAACCTTTCGATAGTGAACGAATATACTCGGGGTTTTAATGTGAGTAGACTTTGTCTCCCTCCTCCCTGGTTAATATTTTTAGTTCATAAAATTTAAAATTTTAGTTGTCAGTAACCTATATTCCTAATAACGATTAAATTCAGAAAGAAAAAAAAATGAAACTTTGGAACGAATATCATAAAAAGTTAAGTTAAATGGTTAATGTTATGCGCGAGTTATGGAGCTTTTAAGGCCGTGACCTACAGTTTTTGGCAAAATAGACTCAGAACTACTGTGTTCAATGAACCTCGATGGGAATTGAACCCGTGAACACGGGCAACACGCGCTAACCTTTCAGCCACATCAAGGTCAAAACGGTGAGGTATTGGTAACTCCAGTAACAGTGTGATTTAAATAAAAACAATGTTCCTTATGTATGAAAAGAAATACCTCACAATTTGTCATACGCTATTACCATACAGAGATCACAAGAAGTCACTCTTGATTAATGTATTTCGTTTATAGATTAATGATCTTGGGAAACAGAACTTGCATTTGGTCTTACTTACGTAACGTTATCTCGAGTTCGTACATTAGACCGTCTTCATAAGAAAATATTTCACCGCAAGGGACTGATGGGAATTGACGACCATTAACTACTCCAAATGAAGATGGCTGAATTTTGAACGTTAATATCTCTTAAACATTATACAATGAACAATGAATGAATGATTTACCATTAACATAAAGTTATTATTTTCGTGATTACTAATAACAAAATAAAATTAGACATTTTAAGTTACTTGTGTAATTGGAAAACATTGTCAATATACTGTATGTATTTCTTTAAAGTCATTGAAATCTCGTTCAGTTACATTACTCTCATCTATCCTATTACAGTTCGTACATAAGTTCTAGTATTCTAAGATTTAAATGTTCGCCTGTCCAACGGTTTATTCGACGTTGAATAATGATTGAGAAGAAACATGTTGAAATCAAGAAGTGGATGATGAAGAAACTGGTTTAGTTGGCCAAAAACAGAGCATAGTTGCTGTCTATTGGTATACACATTTAGCTGCGTTCATCATGAGATGTTAATTTTCCAACAGTAAATTTTCCAACCGTCTGCTCTTGGGTTCGTAGCTGGAATTTTCCGCACTCGCCGTTGGTGGCTCGTCACGCTAACAACTCATCCACGGAATCGCCTTAAGAGTCACTACTCTATTACTATTCTCCTTATGTCTGTTGTAACAGACAGTCTTGAACGCAGTCGCCACAAATCTAGACCCGTCGTCTTACCATCATGTAAGAATAAGAATAAAGAATACTTTCCATCTTTCTTTGTTTTGTGCATTTTTCCTTCTCTAACACTTTGACCATCACTGCACTGGCCGGGTGAGGTTTCGTCCAAAGACATTTTGTCCATACGACATTTAGTCCAGGGATATTTAGTCCATAGACATTTCGTCCATTGACATTTCGTCCACAAGACATTTCGTCCAACGGATTTTTCGTCCACAAGACATTTCGTCCAACAGATGTTTCGTCCACAAGACATTTCGTCCAACAGAATTTTCGTCCACAAGACATTTCGTCCAATCGACTTTTGGTCCAACAGATTTTTCGTCCACAAGAAATTTCGTCCAATCGACTTTTCGTCCAACGGATTTTTCGTCCACAAGACATTTCGTCCAATCGACTTTTGGTCCAACGGAT